>VICI01001492.1:0-22078 GCA_019593645.1 Akabosia matsudoensis
ATGTGACTGTCACAAGGAAAAGGGGATATGTCGTGTAAAAAAAAGAAACAAGAAAATAGATTCTAAATTCGTTTTTCTCTGAAAATTATGCCAAGGCGTTGAAGAAAAAGGAGCAAAATTTGTTTCTCAAAACTTTCACCGTTACGTCTTGCCATATTTTTCAGAGAAAAACGAGTTTGGCGTCTATTTTCTCGTTTCTCTTTCCCCTTTTCCACGGGACGCTCACATATATTACAACTAGTCACTGGTAAAAGTCCAAGTTTAAACAGCTCTTGGTTTTGCCTCCAAATAAGTCTCTGGTGCGAACATTCGTTGGCAGTTCTTGTACGCTAACCACGGTTTTTTTTTGGATGAGCGTGCAAAACGGATTTACGAATAACGGTAAGATACAAAATAACAGTGCTCGTGGATTTGAATAGAATTCATGCCTACGTAGGTATAAAAGAAAAATTCTTTATTTTCTGAACAAGAGACCGTTTCCGAAGGTATCTGTATGTTCGCTTCCACAACTGTCGACCTGAATGAATTTATAACTAGTCGTTGTCCATTTGAAGTGTAAAGTTATATCATAGATAGTTAGCTACACCTACAATTTGAAAACTTGCACCATTTTCAAGGTATCGTCACCTGTCCTAAGAAGTCCTCATGAAAACAGTATTCATCTTTCTTTTTCCTTTCCAGCAATAGAGCATAATTCAAATACTGCAGAAGTACATTTTACTCACTAGCAAGTGAAACCTGAATGCAACCAAATGTCCAATAATCGAAACCTCTGAGAGTGACTAGTTATCTATTAAGCTTCAGTTATCGTTGAACAATTTATATTTTTGTCATAAACTCCTTAATTTTTGTAATTAATCTATATTTTAACTTGTATATTGTCCTCTGGTATTCAAGAAAATTTCAGTTTTTTGGCAAATTGATTGCTGCTGCAGTAGTTTGCGGCACGTTGAAAAAATAATGCTTAAAAGTAAGACGTGACGATCTTTTTATACATTTGTTTTGGCAGTATGTACTTACATGAACATTGACCATAATGTGTAATGATTGATGAGTTTGACACATTTTCCAACGAATGCATTCAGATTCAGAATGCAGTAATGCACAATTGAGATGTTGATTTACAAGATATACAGTATAAACCACAGATATATTTTTTAAATGTATCTACAAGTAGTTCAGTAATTTCGGTTGAGTAATTATTTTCACTTTGTAAACACTGGAAAATCCCAAACGGTTATAAATACTAAATAATATCATCATAGGCTTTGGCATTGATTTCAAAATTGTCATGGCGGAATTCATTACGATTTTTCTTAAAAATGCAGTAATACAATACAAATGTTAATAATAATTATATAAAACAAATTTTTGTCAGTGTTTCGTTTTCTGTGTGGCAAGAATTGACTGAGCTCGCCTTTTGATGTAGAAACGAGTGAACTTTGACTTGGTAGTAGTAATAAAATTGTTCTTCAGGTTTTAATAATTAAATTGGAATTACCTCAATTTTACTATTGACTAGGTTGTTATCAAATATAGGTGAGTATTTGTATCCATACAAATTGTAAAAAGATGTCGTTGTTGTCCGAAAAAAAAATTAATGCAACAGTGCAATTAATTATTATGATGATTCTCCGATGAGCTCTCTGACGGGTCGTGTTGGAATTGTTGATGGTGCTGCTGATGAGCATGGAACTGTGCAAGATGCGCCTCTAAATCGGCAATTTGTATGAATGTTGTTGTAGACCCACTCGCACTGCTTTCCGGATCGGAGGAGTTTGTCGCCGACCTTGTGGACACACCGAGTTGAGGACTAGCCGTTGAAGACACCGCGGCGGATACAGAGGACGGTGCATGCGGACTTTGCTCAGCCGAGGAGGGGCCTCCGTTGTTATTTCCACCCGCTGTTGCACCGGACGTGGAAGGAGAAAACGATAATTTTCTGGAGTCGGAAGTCTCGTTGTCCCGGGGACTTCTGTGTGGGTATGGTTCGGTTGGCGATTCCAGGGGAGAGTTTCCCGTGTACGTATAATGGGGGGAATTGTAACTGGGGACACCGTATTCTTCTTGATGTGAGAAAACAGGGTAGATAGGCTCGTATCGATTAGGCGTAACTGGCACGCTTAGGTCACTCACACTACACCCAGAGTCCTTGGAGGCATATTTTCTCCTCAAATTAAAACTGACGCGCTTCCCATCACCCCCTGTGCCCCCAATGCCATTTGCTTGGCCACGTTGCAGTCTGTTTGTATCATCTTCTACAACGAGTTCTACATAAGTACCGTTAATATCACCGATTACTGGAGTCATTGGGTCATCATCAAGATGGTGATGGTCTCCTGGAGGCGTTGAGCTTCCTGTGGGCAATACCCCGCAGTTCGTAACGTCAATGTATAAATCACTTGGAGGAAGCGGGTGATGATGGTCGGTAACGTCCAAATACATTTTCCCTGTGGTATCATCACCACTTGCACCATTAGAAATAAACTGAAGCACTGATGAGCTAATTGTTGCGACCTCGTCACCTAGCCCGTCTCGTCCAGCACCCGCTTCAGGATAGGTACAGCTGAGACTTCGGTTGTGCGAATTCCCGTTGACTCCATTGTTGCCTCCACCAAGTGGGGAGCAACCATTCAGACCGTTTGTTTTGCCATTTTTCCCCCTGTGTAAGCTAGTCGAGTTGCCAGCTCCGTTTCTTCCCCCCTTCATTTTCATAAGTGGCGACTGATCTCTCGGAATCAAGAAACTTGCTCTGGAACTCAAACTGCTTATTTCCGATAGTGTCTCTGGACTTGCCAAGGGAGCCATCCAGTCTTCGTACTTGATTGGACCGAAAATCTCTTTGAAAGTGCTTCCCTCCTCGGAGCAGCCTGAACTACTATTTGCTCCCACACTGTGCTTTCTCTCGTGACCCATTCTCTCCTTCTCCATGAACCGCTCTTGGAGACTAGTTACATAGTCCCAACTAAGATTTAATGACGCTAGAATATCACTTAGCCCCAAGTTTGTCGGAGTCAGCTCCCCGTCCCCTTCAACATCTGCATCAGCGTCAATTATCAAGGGACTTGGATTAAGCAGGGTACACTCTGGTGAAGACTTCGTGTCAACTGAGCTACCATCTTCGTTACTGCTAAAGCTGGTGTCTATGTTTGCTCCAGGGCCGGCTAGACTTCCCTTCGACTTTGGAGAACTCAAGCTTTTCCCAACTGGCAGGACTGTTATCCCTCCGCTACTGCCGTACTGGTCACTCAGGCGCTCCACGCAAACCGCCTCTACCCCTTCAACACTCACGCTCCCACCTTCCCCGACAATAGATTCCTTTGACATCATTAATGGCGATGTACTACTTGCAGCTAGGCCTGTTCGTTGGGGCTTGGCAGGTCCATGATTGTTCACAACCTAAATTAATTACAGAGAAAGCCGGACAAAGCCAATGCAAATATTAAAACATTGCTGGTTATTAGTAGTAATACGCATCTCCTCCAGTATCATTTTCATCTAGTAACCATTAGATGTGACTGTTCTAGGAAAAATGGATATGCCGTGTAAAAAACGAGAGAAAATCTATTCGTTTTTATCAGACAAATATGCCAAAACGCTAATGTAAAAGTAGCAAAATTAATTTCTCGTAACTTTTACAATTTACGCTTTGGCATATTTCATATTTTGTTAGATAAAAACGAATGGAGAACAGATTTTCTAGTTTCATTTTCATACGACATATCCCCTTCTCCTAGGAACGGTCACACATTTTGTGCCAAAACGTTTCCATTGACTGCCTATCCTATTGTCAGTATGAATTGTACACACAACTTCATTTCAAGTAGCTTTATCCAGCTAAATAAATCCTTTATGAAGGATCTCGATCCAAAGTTTACTTACGAATTATAGCCATAGTTAACAGGCATGACAGTTTACTTTTTTCATGACATTGTCAACCCATTTTATCGGCTACATGTTCAAAGGAAGACATAAAATTAAAAATAATGCGTCGGAAATTTTCGCTCAGTTCAAAAAGATCGAGCTTCGAGGCGATGTATTTCGGATACCCAAAGAAGGTATCATAATCATCAGGTATTAAGTCACTTTCTGCCTTTCACGCATGGATGTCATAATTGTTGTTTCGCCACGTCGTCTCCTTCTGAGTTGTAGATATTTCAAAGAACTGCGCAAACTATCTGGATAATAGACTCAGTAATGTTTGATCTGACGGATGGAAAGGCAGCATCATTAATATAGTGTTTCTTTGCCAAGAAGTGACCAGTAGTCTATACAATGAATGGCGGAACGACGTAAAAAGCTAACAGTAATTGTACTAAAGTAAAAGCATGCAGCTTAAAGTATCTATCTTTTATATTCATTGCAGCTACAAAAATTTGGGAAGTAAGAACAGTCTATTTCTCATGCAAAAAGGAATATCTAAACATAATTGTGACTTTCCCTAGGAAAGGGAATCTGTCGTATAAAAAAAGAAACTAGAAAACCTACTCGACATTAGTTTTTCTCTGAAAAATACGGCAAAAGGCAAATGTAAAAGTAGCCAAATTAAATTGTCACAACTTGTACATTTACGCCTTGGCATATTTCTCTCCGAGAAAAACGAATGTGAAGTAGATTTTTTCTTGTTTCTTTTTTATAAGACAGAGGCCCTTTTCCTAGGGACAGTCACAATTATGCGGGCAAAATTGTTTTAACTATCATACCTTCGTGGAACATAAATGATTATGTCACACTTGTTTCAACGCTTGAATGCAGAGACCGTGGAATGATATGTCGACAATCAATCATTTCACCACTTGGTTTGTCTCGGCTCGGACAGTTACCGTTATCGTCCGCGTCCCGGTGATGATCGCAGGGAAAGGTATAATGCCTAGTAGCAACGGAGGCAGTAGCCACTGAGCATGTTTTGACAGTGTTGCTGCACGAAATGGGGACGTTGACAGAAGGGCTGATCATATTTCTCGTGGAATGATTGACAACGATAAAAACATGAGGTGTAGAAGGGGGTGGTGGCGGACAGGACGAGTGTAACGGTGCCATTGGTGGGGTTGGTAGTGGAGGTTGAAGGGCATGCAAACAAGTAAGCGGAATGAACTCAAATTGAAACGGAAACTCATCATCATCCAGCTCGAATTTGTTTTGTGTGGATAGCACCTGCACAGAAAGAGCCATGAGAGGGTGTAAAGTAAAAAGAAAATGGTTTCACGGACAATAATCAGAAATAATATTTAACATAAAATTAACCGTCTACGATAACATAACATTACACATTATATCGCCATGCAAGGAGATCGTGCAAGCTATACAAGTTTTCACACGCGCTACAAACGTCCACAACTACCGAATTAAGCCTCTGATAATTCATGCTTTTGCAGGAACAGACATGTGAAGAAATAATTTGTCACCTTTGAGCTCCAAAATTACTTATTTAGTCACAAAAAATATCCAGGACTAGTTTGGCGTTGCTATCCTGACTGGCGTACGGCGTATTAAAATATGTGACTGTCCCTAGGAAAAGGGGATATGTCGTATAAAAATAGCAACGCGAAAAAAATCTTCTCTACATTCACTTTTCTCTGAAAATATGCCAAAAACGCAAATGTAAAAGTAGCGAAATTAGTTTACTTATACATTTACCCTTGGGCATATCTGTCAGAGAAAAGTGAATGTAACGAAGATTTTTTATCGCGTTTCTACTTTTACACGATATGTCCCCTTTTCCTAGCGAGAATCACATATGTTGTTTCGTCATTCTTATGGGCTACCGGACGGATTGTTGTTTTGTTGGCGTTTCATAATTATATATATGCCTGAGCCTACAAATCAGTAGCATTTATATAAAAGAAGTCATGTGCTAAAAAAAAGTTCATGACTATGGTCAATCTATTTGAAGCAAACGAATGGAAAAAGTTTTTGCTGAAGTCAAGCAAAAAAATAAGTAGGCAACGGAAAAAGATGGGCCACTTCTTTCGCTGCTCAGCATGGTAGAACAAAAGTTTGCGATCTTTCTAGAGATCTTTGGGTTAGGATTACTCTTTCTGGTAGGAAAACTTGTTTTTCGATAATGCACATAAACTTCCGAACAGTCTGTTTATTCTCAACAAGTCTTTTTATTGGCTTTTTCCAGCACTTGGGAGAAAAAAGTGTACCTGTGCAAATTAGGATATGCGAACGCTCCTTTTCATAAAAAAAAGATCGATGTACACTTTGCCCCAAGTGGGGAAAACAATCTATTTCTTGCATTAAAACAACCAGAAATTTGTACAACTTGGAATTTTTTTCCCAATTAGCTGTGGGGCAGAGTGTAAATGGATCTTTTTTTTGTGAAAAGGAGAGATCACCGTACTCATCGGCACTGCTGACCCTGACTTTTCCGCCGACATCAATGTCAAAACCGGGGAAGTGAAAGGGATTGAAGAAAGCTTGGGCCCCTGTTCGCTATGTTTATGGCTATTCACAAGTAAGTTTTGCAAAGAAGGTAGCGTAACTGAAAACCACTCTGTAGATTAAACGGGAAAAAGTGGCAAAATGGCGTATCAACAAGACTTGATCCATACTGTCGTTAGTTGAAAACCACTAAATTACAAAAACAATCGCTAGGGATAGTACGTGGAGAAATCATCTCTTAAGAAAAATGACAAAATAACAGGTGAAAATTCGCAATACTCCGCACAGAGATTATTGCATATGACCATGAATAATATTTAGCAGCTTCTTTTAGGACAAAATAGATCAGAGGACACGCCCTAATCGCCAAAATAAGTCGTACATCGTGTTCAACGACCCTTTACACCTATAATTATACTTTCTATAGTAGCGCGCAAGTACGATTAATACAATTGAAAACGAAGTGAATGACTGGAAAAAGCGTAGGAATAGCGCAAAGTAACGCTGCCTGTTTTTTCCGCAGTTTATGCTTCATGTTTCCTATTTTCGGTTCGAAAAACGGCTATTCTGGTACGCTAGTTCCGCTTCTCAAAGCCATTCATGAATGTACGCGGTTTCATACTAACGGGTTTACACCGTGTGCATCTGGAAGCACGTGTCATTGAAATAGCGTATCATCAGTATGCCCTACTCTTTTGACTTAAAAAATAAGTCAAGTTGAATATAGCATCCCTAATCCTATATAACTGCAGTGTTTTCAGTATATTATTAGTACGTGTTCCGAACTTGCAGGTAAACAGAACTAATAACATTCAGCACACAACGCGCCATTCGCTCAGTAAACGTGTACTGGTTTACGTACTCTGTCATTAAAAAGTGAATATGCAAACTCGTCAAACCGTAGTGTTTTAATATTTATGTTGGCAAACGACACGGATTGAAATGTGAAAGTAGCGAAAATGAATTTACCCGCTGTAGAGCGTGAAGTACTTGATCTGGCATGTGATCCTGTATCATTCCTGGTGATATGAGTACCTGGCCGTAGTCCGTATTGTCCGTCCACAACGCTTGAAAAACAGGTTCGCCCTTCTTGATGACTCGCCTGATGGCATTCATTGTCCGGATGGAAAGTGAAGTGATCAGGGATGGAAAAATAGAAGAAAAAATGGTTTAATCATGATTCTTATCGCTTTGTATTGGTTTAAAAAATAAACTTGGTGATGCATCACAGATACATCCATTCCAAAAATAACTCTTGTAAAACAAAAATTCGACACAACATCTTGTTTTTCCTCTCCGTGTATTACTACATAACGTATCATGCAAGAGTAAATTAATAGCCGATCGCTTCAAAATGTGACCGTTGGAACCACACGGCATTAATTAAGCCAGAATTAACAATGTCTACATAAACAGAAAAAAGCAGAAGGGAAGAATTGGGTTTACTTTTTTTTAAAGCGCAAACATACCTGCGCTCACGTAATTGCAAGCTTTATTTTAAAGGTTCTCTGTGCCCCTCGCCGTTTTACAATAACGTAAGCGTTTTATTTTACTGTGTAGTAAAACCAGAGCGCTCATACTTGTTCCCTGTTCTATTAAACCTTTCATTAAATTCTCTTCACAATCTGTACCGTCCTTGGAGCAATAAATTTTGACATGGGAATCCACAAACTCGATGGCGTTTTCCACATCACTTTAGATTGTCTCAAGTTTATCTGTCCAATCTTTTTCTGTCATATCATGCGTCCCCAAGGTCCTAGAATAGCTATACTAAGCCTTTTGCTTTTCTCAGCACGATCTGGTCCATCGTAACGATTATACGGCGGCATTTTTGCTGCTGGTGGAAATTCAATGCATAAAGGTATCACACTTACTGGCCGACTGGCAGAAAAACCCAGTTTTCTGTAGTCAAAACCCTATGCAAGAAGGGGTGAACAATTTAACTAAGGTATAAAAAGATCCGCTGAATTTAAATGGGCTTACGTAGCCACTTGAGTCTCCTCTTTTCTATGACACCAAAGTTGATTACATTTGGTTTGGGTTTCTGGAAGGAGTCTTGGCGCGTACTCTCTAGCAAGCAGCAGTTTTAGTTTCCACGAATTCACACACACGTGCTCTGATTATGAAGCAAATACTGCGATAATCTAAAACATGCAGTAATTATAACGGCGAGCTTTCTCACCACATAGAAACTACAAACTGCCTATCTTTCAAGACACTCCGTAAATAATGCAATTAGTAATTATACACACTGGCTCCGATTCGTTAACTCTAACGAAATTTATACCGCCGGATGTCTTTTATCTTAACTACTCAATCGGATTAGAAAGACGGAGAGAGAATTGAGCAAGGGAAAAAGAGAGTAAAAAAAACTCCTAAGAGTTTAGTTATGTATGCTAATCCCTTTCAGCCAAGTTTGCATGTCATTATTCACGTATTCGAATGAGCCCACCTTCAAAGAAAACTCGCAGACGTAAAACTAGGTAGCTACTCTATTTTTTTATCGCCAACGACCCGCAGCGCCGCTGTTTAAAAATACGAGTATCGCTAGTTAGTATTAGACAACCGGCATGCGAGACTCCGGCGATAAAAAAGGGGATATGTGTTTGGAGCCAGAAAGTAACATCCAAGAAGCGTGTAGGTAAATTAAAGATTCTTTTGGCGATCTCGCGACTCAGTCACATTAGACATACATTAATTAATTTTCTCAATAGCCTTTTAGGAACAGCGTTGTACCAATCAGCTCAATACTTTGCCACCCCGTGATCGACACGAACACAAGTTTGCACGATAAAGAAAGCGTTCATAGCTGATCACATTTTGAGAGTACCTTGGTCGCTCACAAATCGTTCCAAGAATTTGGACGGGTGGCTTGGCAATTCTCTCCTTGTTTTGTTATTTGAATGAGAAGTGTTGATGAGGATTAGGAGTCCACCAGTGTATTGTGTACCCTTACTATAAATGCGCGTATGTTAGGCCCTCGTGAAGGAAGCTCTGTTTTATGGCATAGGAATACCGGTTAATTTAAGGAAAAGTGTATGCTAGCCTTAAAACTATCATGAAGTGGAAAATAGAGGAAAAACGTGTTACATGGTATACTTTGTTGTGAATAGAAGATTAAGAAAAAAAGGAGACCAGCACAATTATACTACTGGACTTGGATTTTCTCTGGTGCCAACTCTTATGTTGATGCAGCTTTTGGCGGAGAAAGTTGAGAGAAAAGATTTTTAGTGATGTTTAGTCAACGTGAGACCTTTTGTGGAGGAACAAATATTGGGAGAAAATGTCTGCATAAGACGTTCATTTTGCTTTCTTGTTGAGTTAATCAGGACGATGATGTATGGAAAGCTCATCGTCTTTGCCAAAATACACATTCGATCAACGAATATGTGATGACCACTGCACTGGACAAGTTCGGTAGTGAGCCCAACAAGGGTTAAGTTCACCCGAAGCCTCGTAAATACTAAAAGAGAGACATGACGTCGACATTTTTTCACGCAATGAATCGAATCTGAAGAATAACTCGTTGGATAAGTTGCTATGTATAGAAGAAAACATGGATGCTATGACCAACGAGGTTTACAGTAAATTCGGTTCAGACAGTGAAAAGTACCGGAGGAACAATGGTTTTTATCCCAGACATGTATCCATACAAAAAATACTCCTCCCATGCAAAAATGCACGGAAAAAACCATTGTTCCTTCGATACTTTTCATTCTCTGAACTGATCTGAATTTAGTGTACTAATGCGAGAATGAGATGGGAATTGAATCGGGAATTTCGATATGAATTTATATGATTCAAAATAAACAAATAATAATTTTTATGTGCCATATTTTGTTTCTAGCATAGAAAATGCTTTAGTAATTGTTATTTACTGACCCCTCCAAAAATTCATAATCGTGGAGTTAGCCTTGTTCAGCTCACAAAGCAGATCACGAGTATGGTACTTGTTAGTGGAACTTCCCAATATGTCTAATTCCCAATACCATAATTTGCCGAACCTTCAGTTTAAACCGGTTGTTTAGGAGGAAAGCCCAACCAACCAGAAGTAAATGTAGAGGACTTAGGTTAATCGGTCGGCAGGGGATAAAGCAAGATCGTCCAATGGAAAAAAACATCCCTTAAGACTGTAGAAACGAAAACATTCAATACAACTATACAAGCATGTTGAACCATATTGTTCGCTCGGACTTGGAAGGAATGATCATCTCAGATAACGTAAATGCATACACGTCAAAGAACGACCTTGTTGATCCTTGGTTGGAGATATAAGCAATGCTCAGCATGATAAAATGCTACGGTATAAACAGTTTGTATTTGTAGTTAATAAGGTACTGGCTAGGCTCTGATTAGTGTGCTGAATGGGTGAAAGTTTCAAGATTCAAGTTTGCACTACGGACGTTACAAAGCTTCATGCGCACAAAATTTTTGTCAAATTCTGACTGTAAAACACAAACTTGCATCCATTTAATCAACAGCGAGAAATAAGGCAGGGTAGCAGATAAATAAGCTTATAATAATAATAAAGATATTCTTTCATCTATTTTGCGGTGGTGAAAAGAAGAGCCTGGAGAAACATTTCATACAGGCACCATAATTTGGGGTGTACACTACGATAAGTAAGTAGCTATGAATGATATGCTCATAAACTACACGGGGATTATTGCTGAAGAGTTTCGACTCAAGACATTTATCGAACTTAACAGGGAAATTTCTAGTTTAAGTGTTTTGACGGATCCTAGTTTAAGCTAAATCATGTCTAAAATTTCGTTATAAGTGCCGTGTATGCCTAATTTACATGTTTATAAATCAAGAGAGAGAGAGAGAGAAGGTTGGGCGAGATAGAGAGAATGAGAGGACGGACGTGAAGGAAATAGAGAGTGAGAGAAAAGAAGTTTTTTGCATCTCATTTTTGTTCTTGGTACTCATAATTCATAAATATCATCAAATAAAAAACTGTCAAAGATTTCTGAGAGATAAAAAAATATGATGAACACTCACCTCCACACATTTTCGTATTTTATCCTGAGTTATTTTTTATATTTTCATTCCATTGTAAACATTTGAAATTCAGAAGAAAAAAAAACATTGTTTAGCATGCCTCTTTTACTTGGAGAGAAATCTGTCAACGGGATGACAAGGGACTGGATAAGCTAAATTTTCTCATTTTTTGTTTTTCAATCAGTCGTACGATCGAAAGGAATAGAGATATGTGTATTAGATCTTCATGATCTAGCCGTTGTTATATATATTTTTTTAAACCTTTAAAAGAACTAAGCACTGCTTTGGTGTTCAGAAAAAACTACGGATAGAGATTATAATAGCACAAAATGACGGCAAACTGCTGCTTTATGAATAATAAACTAACAGTTGAACACATTTAACTGGCATTAATATCTTTGACACGAGCAATACAAGTTTTGCGGACGCATACCACTGCCAACGTGTAATTACAAAATACGCTAAACATTAAAACGGCTAATCACACAAGAATTGCGAGACTTTGTTCACGAGAATGTCGCAGTATATTGGGGAGTCTTGAGAAAGTTTGTCCATTTGAACGTTTCAGCAGTTTAAAAAAAACAACTAGCTGAGTGTGATAAAACCAAAATGACATCTACAAATCTTTAGTCTGTTCTTGTCAGTGTCCCAAACATTAGTCGTAGCTTTTGTACAGTTGTTTTTGTACAAACTTAAAATGTTGGACGAGCAGTTTGATACTGGGATGAGTGCCTATCTTTTGAAATGATGTTTAAAAGTGCATTTGTCATATGTAAATATTTACAGACACATATGTGCGGTAACAAGTCATAAACATTGACATATTTAATACGTTTTTGGGCGTTAATGAACAAGGCAGTATTATATTGAAAAAAACGGCATTATTACAATTGATACTAGATAAACGATTCTACGAATTGTCTCGCTTGGATTGTCGCACGACTGATTCAACGCAATTTTTAAGAACAAAGGGAAAATAGACAAAGGTAAACCAGCTTAAATGAAACGTGTTCTACTCACTCGTCCTTTTTGGGATGATGCCTGACGATATGCATTATCCGTCCAGGAGGATACAGCGGCTGGTGCACTGTCAGCGAAATCGCACTTTCGTTTGGATGGATTGTGACCTCCCTGACGTCCCGAAGCGAGCGCCGTGTCCTCATAAACTCTTCGCTTTGAATTGACGGCGCAGAGCTTAATCGCTGGGGACGGGCGAACTCTGGCTTGAGACAACAGCAACACCACATTCCAGACATGATAGTCTGCCACTGCATCAAGTTAAACACATTTTTCAAGTTAGGTCAATTACCTTCCACGCACATGCACATGTTTCTATACTGTTGTACGGAGGAGACTTTAATGTAATTAATTTCCTGCAAACTCATCGTTACCACACATGCTTCCACTATGAAATGTAATTAATGGTGCTTTTTTGTTTCAATTAAATTAAAAGCTCAGTCAATTGCGTCAGTAACGTAACCATCATCATCACTCATCACTGCATTCAAAAAGCGAGAAACTTCAAAAGATCTTAACTTTAATTTTGAGCCTTTTGTTTTTTGATAGTAATTGTCAACCAAATTCATCCGTTATATTCCAAATTTATTCCTCCTTTGCTTCTGTTCCCTGATTAATGTTACTAGAATTCATTCCTAATGACTTCAGCTCAATGGCTTTCGACGTAGTTTCAATGTAATGACTTAACATATAGATTTTCTGAAGCCTAAATAGTCATGTCATGTAAACTAGTTTGGTTTCCTGGTTCCTGAAAGCATTTTCAGACATTTGCTGGAGTTACAGTCCAGGTCTTCCCACGAATTATCCGCATGCATCCTTCCAGACTACAACGGATACTATTGTTCTGGTCTGGATCTGGTACGGATCCTTCCAGAGTACTCTTTGCTTTTGGCAATAGATAGAGTCTTCTCTCTCTCTGTGCTTTTCTATAATTTGACGTGTTGCCGGGTTTATTTTGAAGCAATCCTCATTACATTACGAGTCCAAGTTCAGCTTACAACAAAAGGACCTCTTCATTGGAAGAACAAGTTTTAACTACATAATCATCTCCCCGACATAAACAAGTTTTACGATTTGATTCAAAATGTTAGCCGATGGAGCTTCATCTATCATCAGAGTTGCGAAAGTTACTATGAATCAGAATGGAAACTGAACTTTTCGCAACGCACTCCCGAGTTGATTACTTTTCTCCTCGAAATAGACAAGTGTGGGAGGTGGGCAACAGAGAGAAAGAGAATGAAACGCTAGGAAAACTAGGAAGTAAAACCAGCAATAATACAAAAACAAGTTATTCTAAACTTGGAAAGGAGGACATCTAAACAATTTCTACTAATGATCTGTTTTTATGTAGCAACTGAAATTGTTACCGGAGCTTAAATAAATCGTATGTTATCCCAATTCTCGTCTTACCCAGCAGTTGGGAAACATGAGTCCGACATTGAGCAAGCAAGTCATTCAATAAGGTAGGCTCATGTCATTACTTGAAAAGCATTTTCAAGAGCTACTTGACTCTACAAAAAGCTCGTCTTTAATCAAGCTGTGAAGATGACGTAAATGAGACCTTGTTTCGAGTCTTCTATTCTGTGAGCTTATGAGGACGTCCTTTGCGCATATTGATGGACTCAACGCAAACTTTACATTGTTTCCAATGCAACGTTGTTATATCTTAGAACGTGTAATGGTGACGTAAAGAAATGAATGTTCTAAAACAGATCTGTATTTCTCCTCCTACGCGGCACTGTACCTTTCAAATTGTTGCTCACAGTCTCTCAAGAGGAAACTACCTTCCTGATCTCATGAGAAGTTTTCTCTCTTGAATATTACTCAGCCGAAAAAAAAAAATGTGGCGATCTTTGTTGTTTATCTTGTTATGAATACACGGTAAAGCCGGGATGGTGTGACAACCTGTCAGTTGCATAGCTATGAAAAACAAACTAGCATGCACTTAGAGAACAATGGATCGATACTTCAACTAGTCAATCGAATCATACATAAAAATTTCATTGTGTGAACGAAACCCCGTCAAAGTATTCCTGAGAGGAATGTTTGTTGCGTGCTGTAGTCCGGGAATAGGCGAAGCTTGACAAGGGACAATCTCTCCAGCAAACATTATAACCATTCTCTAGTGTCCACACCAAGTTTTCATTATTAAAATGACGCCACTACAGGCACTCGCTAGCTTAAAGGATACCTAACCCACGAAGGCAACGTGAGGACTGCTTCCAGGTAAGAACAAGGATCGAAAAAATGTCACGAGTTCCTCAGGGTCCTCATGTCAAAATCAATTTCACTGTAGCAGCTAAATTTTAAGTTAGGTTAGATATACATTCTTGTTAAATGTTAAATAAAGGCTACAATGGGTCGTAGAAAAAAAAAATTCGTATGTCTATGTAGATTTTCCTTGTACGTGTGTGATGTAGTACTCGCTGGTACAATTTTCGGGTGTGCATATTCCATGCTTGAGATTCCACGTATATTTGGGCCACCGCAGTTCACCGTAAAAACGAGCGTGGCAATATCTTGTCATTTTCAACGGTAACACTTCATCCAAAAGTAGGTCTGCTTTCTCCAGGCACAGCATATACACACTCACTTTTTTCCACAGATGGTGATGTTTACTGATGCGTCGATTTAAAATAACGATTTCCTCTTAAGAGCGAGCCGAGTGATTTTATGGCTACATAACATTCGGCAACAACACGAGATCCTTTTTTGCCCTAAATCAAGTGCATTGACATGAGCGAAATAGTATGTAATGAAAGGCACGACCTATAAGGTTTGTCTAGTTGCTCAGTATTCAAAGTGGTTCATTTACGAGCACATTGTTACACACAAGGCATTACGATTGGATTTATAATTGGATTTTCAACAATATATGTTCAGAGAAGTTATTCGCTGTCGTTCTTTTGCATTGAGAAACATGTGTAGTGTTCCATTGTGTACATTTTGGTTTGGGGCTCACCTTAGGTTTCTGACTCTTCTTGATAGCGTTGATGAGGTCAGCACGAAGAGCTTCCATTTGGGACAGACCTATCCTCGGAACAACGTCCTTACCCACAATAACGGAAATGACGAACTCTTTGGAATACTCGACTACTGGCATACTAAATTAAACGCAAATATCTTATAAAAGTACAGCACAGGGAATTAAAATCTACATAGCCTCAATGGCCTAAACAATAAAATTACCTAAACAGACCACCGGGTGGACTGTAAGCATAGCACTTCAAATTAGGATGCTCGTTACGCAAGAGGACGGCAAGAATGGCGGCAGTTCCAGCACCTTTTTTTGTAAAAAAAAAACAGAATTCATCAGCTATTTCAGGATCAGGAATCAGTTGCACATACATACCCTTGCATGCGAACAAGTTGTGTTAACTTACCCAAGGAATGGCCAACTAGCACCAGTCTGTACGTGTCAGTGTGTCGCTCTAAATTCCGATTAAACGCAGTCTCTAGGATCTTCTCCTCTACCAATTTATTCTTCATGTAAACTGCAGCTTGCACCATACCCTGACCAAAAGATATGCAAAAAAAAATTAGCAAATCTAGACCATCGGTCTTTTGGTTATTGCAACTTTGTTTTTTGAAGTGTCTCTCTAGTTCAATTGGCAATGGAATTCGCTACAGGTACTTGATAATCGCGGCGAATTTTACCTGAGGGTTTCATGGAGATGCCTGACTAACGAATCAAGATGTAATAATTTTTGTGAAGATGAAAGACTTTCTACTCCGTAATCAATCTAGTACTTTCATCTAACATCAAACCTGAAGCTGATTCAGGAAGGTGGGAGAAATGGCGAAAACGCTCAGCCCACTCTTTCCATGATATTTTCTCTAGAGAGAAAGTAAAAAGATCACACGTCTGACAGTCTTTATATTTTTATATGTAAGTATAGGATAAGGGTCACACCAGACTAAGGCACCCTACTGAATCTGCATCTTTACATCGCAATATGTGACTGTCCCAAGGAAAAGGGGACATTTCGTGTAAAAAAGAAAGAGGAAAACAGACGCTAAGTTGGTTTTTCTCTTTAAAATATGCCTAACCGTGAAAGTAAAAGTTGCAACAAACTAATTTTGCTACTTTTCCTTTACACTTTGGCATATTTTTCAGCAAAAAACGAATTTAGAGTCTACTTTTTTGTTTTTTTCTCCCCGTTTCCTTGGGACAGTCACATATGTCCTCTTCTCCTCTTTCCTAAATGAGAACACAATTTGAATATATTTTTGCACAGTTCAAACCTGCATGGTCTCCTGCCTACACATTTACTTGAGCTCTCATCCATGACGAACTTCGTATGGAAAGCATTTGCTTTGTGAATATAAACCACCATGTGTCTCGTTCATTCTTTTCTTTGTCGGTATTGATAAGTTTATATTCCTATTTTTAAAAAAATTATGTTTGGTGAAAAAGAAACTAGATTTACAATGATATCAACTCACGACATGCTCGGATTGTATAACAAGTGCACCGAATTATTAGCGTGCCTCACGGCACTTCGCCATCTCCAGTTCTATCTATACAAGCATCAAAGAAGAAAAAAGAAGATTGCTGTTTGATAGAGTGATACCTTATGGGCCAGCCAGTCTTCACGGGGAGGATCTAAAGGCAGAGGCTCCCCTTCAGCGTTAAGGTCTGTGATTACATCCTGGTGGTGGCAGTGCACGTAGTCATGTCAGCATTAAAATAGTTCAAAGAAGAGAAAAGATTTATATGGAGGGTCATAGTAATACGTGTTATATTCAAGTGAAATGTATTGATTGCACTTTCTTCGCGAAAAATGGAACAATTGTATCCTTTCATTGGAATATTCGAGCCTGAGAACGTGATATTCAGTCGTCTTAAAACGAGCAAAAACATTGGGAGAAAAGTATGAGAAATATAATACGTTGGTACTCCACTCAAAAAATGTAGAAACAAATTCTTATAAGAAAGAAAACGTCTCGTGTAATTTGAAGCGAAGCGAAAACTGACTTGATTCCTCTTCGTCTTGCCAAGGAACAAAAATTTCAACTCAAACCGCACAAGGGCCAGGAAAAGCATAAATTCTGTCTACTTTAAACAGTTAATATAGTACGAAACGAAAGGAATTCCGAAATCTGTAATTGCGCTTAAGCAAACTAGGCTCTCATGCTCTGACGCATCATCTATGTAGAAATGTAGAATTCAAGCAAATGTGACCGTCCGTAAGAAAAGGGAATGTGTCATTTAAAAAAACGACTGGAGAAAACCGGTTCTCCATTCGTTTTTAGCTGACACATATGCCAAATCGTAAATTTTGCCACTTTGGCATATGTATTTAATTTTTTTCTACGACATATCCCCTTTTCTTAGGAAACGTCACAAATCAACTCGTAATCTCCTCTCATCAATCGTACGATTTGAGAAACAAGCTCAAGTTTTTGTGGATCTACCGCTATATGATTACCTTTAGGGATAACGTTCCTCGGATGGAAACAACAATCGCTTCTTTCTCGTAGTCGACCACTACGAAGAACGGCGTCTCCCCCACGTCCACATGATAAGTCGCATAGATCACATCAAATGTTCCCGAGGCAAACATGGTAGGAATGACAGCATAGTTACAGTAGCAGCAGTTATCTTCAACAACCACTTCCGACAAATCGCTCTGGTGATGGCTGCCACCAGTACGACATGGAGGAACGTGATGGCAACAGCATCTAGACAATTTAGTCCAAAATATTTTATCTCTTGTGAAAACCATAACCTGCGTTACTATCATACACCAAAAAACTGTTCATGTCATTTTCATACAACATGTTCTCTCCCTGAAAGGTTCGACGAGGTCTCCGTTATTCTTCTGGCCTGCTTTCTCTCACTTGCCCCTTTTTAATAAACTTTTTATGAGAGCATTTTACAGGGTGCACAATTAACACCAACTGAGCAGTTGTTGTAGGTCTAGCTTTTTTAAAGTATCCCCATCAATGTCATCATTATCATCTTATGCCAGAGTTGTATTTGATCTGCTAACTTCGTTTCTGTAGAGTTCGTTTAGAGCATTATCATTCTATATAGCTGGATTCTTCACAGCTCCTTTCTCACAAAAAGGGATTAAAAGTACTCTCTAGGCTTGGTGTATCCTATAAAATTGCGGAAATTTTGGCTTCCTGGTGGGGAAAGAAAAAAATTAAGAGCCTTTTCCTATCTATTCACGGGTTCATAGTCACTAGACAAACTGTACTCAATTCATCTACAACATTTGGAATGGAAGGAGGGGATACGTATGCACGTGATTGTAAGACACAACAGCCAAACGAGCAATAAGCGTTAAAGTCTGTCTAGACACCAGGAATGAAAAGGCCTAGGACGACATACATTTAAGAGTGTCATGAGGGTAAGTTTAGAGAGAGTATTATATCAGTACCGTAAATCCTCTAAATAACACCGAGGTCAAGAGAGAAATTTTCAGGTTTCGCCGGGTACCCATTTGTGGCTAGTAAGAGGCAGACAGCTGCTATAGCCCGGTTTACGTGGCAACCCAGAACATCGGCAATGAGAAATTGGCGAAGAGTAGTTCTATTTGGAATGAAGTTGTGATTCAAATTGTAGTTATGCTATTTAAAATTGGCACAGATTATATAAATTAAAAAGAAATATTTAAAATTTCACCGAATCTGTAATTATCACTGTGGAGTCGAGAGCGACCTTAAATATTTTGCACCAGGGACGATCTTTAGAGAATTTACGGCATATACAACTCAACGGTAAGGCAACGCGATTAAAAACTGTTCTTAGAAAAAGAGGAGAAGACACACAGACAACATTTTTATTTCCTTGCCTGATCCCCAATGATAATGTTCAAATTGCCTAGTTTTCCCCAGCGCGTACTGAATCGAGGTATTTTATTTTCAATTTTCAAAGTATTAAATAAGAAAATCATTTCTAAAATTGGTAAAATCTTTCGCTTTCGTCCCCTAAGAAATACACGTTTTTTAAAGATCAGTTTGGTTCCCACGTTTTAGTGAAACAACAGGAAGGATGGCAAGTTTTGTCGACAAGCTATAAAAAACTTTCTCCTTTGACAAGCAGCTTCTCACTAGTAATAGTATTGAAGATGAACTGTTCGACATATACAGAGTTGCATTTCAAGAGGTTATGTTATGTCTTCACACCGACACTGTAAATTCGAGCGTGCAATCTGAAAGCCACCCTCACAAGCCCATTAAAATTAGCATCGTTATCGTTGCTAATAAAGCTAATCCCTTCCATCATTACTTTCAAAATAAGAGATTGCTTGCACTTACTAAAGTGCAGAACATCTTGACTTGATTACTTGAATGCTACAGTTTGCTAGGAAATGAAAAGAGCAAGTTTGTAGAGGAAAGGGAGAGGAAAATGAGGGAGCTGGGCGAGGAAAATACTCTAAGAATAAAGTAACGTAAATACTCGTATTATAGCCAGGGGTTTGGTAGAGACTGCACCCATTACATCCCAAATTGCAGCCTCATTTTAAAGAGTATCTCCACTCACAACAAGTACGAGTAATTTTATAAATTTTGTCTTCAAAACTATCAATTAGTTTTAGGAATTGAATTCTTGATCAAATAATGCAACCGAATGTTAATGTTAAAATTGCAGCCTCATTTTAAAGAGTATCTCACTCACAACAAGTACGAGTAATTTTATAAATTTTGTCTTCAAAACTATCAATTAGTTTTAGGAATTGAATTCTTGATCAAATAATGCAACCGAATGTTAATGTTATGTAAAATACTGATTTTAACCAGACACTGCAGCCAATCCATAGCAATTTTCGTAAGGGAAATAAAACAATCTGTGGTAAACACTCGTGGACCTTCCTCTCAGAGAGGAAGGTCGTGGACTCTGACTGCAAACTTTTCGTAACCTATCAAACATCTTAAGCCGATTGTAGCCCGAGCTATAATGGGAGTTATTACGGTATATTCGATACTTCCATACAAAGCGGAAGGATATGATCGCATTTCTCCTCTTTCCTTGGTCGACTACAAATTCATTGCTAATCTTCGCGTGCCTGGATATTTCTCCAGCTTACGGCAAGTGTGTTAATATGTAAGCAGACTCCTTTAAAAACTTTTTTCCCCTCTAACTTTTATCAGTTTTGTACTCATCCCTTTTATTGCCGTACAGTGTATGAATGGATGTTTTGATTTTTTTTAAAGATCTACTTCCACTGCAACTTTCTCGTTATGTTGTAAATTTGTAATTTGTATTCATCTCCAGTCTTGCTATTCCTGAAATGGTTATTAGATCACAGGAGAAGTTCAGAGAGTGCCATTTTTGCGTCGTCCAGGAAAAATGGTGAAGCTGCTAAGTATAAGATATTCCCTGCATGATGTATTATTAACTTTCTAAATAGCAACTGCAGGGTACGAGGTATTTTTTCCCTTCTTTTAACAAACTCCACGTACCGCTTACCAGGTAATTTTCCATTAAGTAGTAGGGGTGGTAAAGAAGAAAACTAAAAAATCAAGTCTGGAAGCAGTTATTTTTCATGTGGATGGAAAGTACTTTTCATGCTAGAAATCCTTATAAGAAATTACTATGTCTTTGGCTTCCCTGAAAAATATAACGGGCTAAATGATAGTCAAACAGATCCATATTATCAACAAAAAGAAAACTACGTAGTGCCTATTAGTTTAAATGCTTGATGGGTGGTGGCTAAAAGAACGTGTTTATTTTTATTTGGATTGGCTCGTAAATAGTTTATATTTTGTAAACAACCAAGATAGTACAGACCTGGAAGATCTGTTCAGGCTACCAGGGAGTTCATACTCTACGACAGGACAGGTTTACGGGATAAATTTAGAAGCAAATCGTTTTTCGGTTGGAAGCTCAGTTTTAAAAAGGTTTTACTTTTTTTGTGTGGTGTTGACTCTACTTAACACGGCTCCAAAAGGAACCACTTTCTTTGATGATGATTCTGCGCCAGAGAAGATAGAACTACAGATAAATAAATGACATGGAGCGTACATGTCATTGATTTATTCGCGATAGAGCAATGCCGGAGCTTCATCAATTTGCTTTCAGCTACAGCGTTTTCGCACTCAATTGCTTTCGAGAATCCAATAACAAGGATAACATCCCCTCCAAGTTTGGAATTAATTCCGGGTTCGTTCTCAACGGCCGATATAACTGTGCGAACTGTCGGCCTCGTTTGCCGGTCGTATGTTATAAATGTGTGACTTGGAAAATTATAATGTGCCTATCGTTTCTTAACATGCATAGATGTGAGGTCAGTATGCACGTATTATTTTTAGCATGACGGGTCATAAATTATTTCTGACGACCACTTTAATTCTCTGCCGAACATGATGAACCGCCATCATACCATTTTTTTCGAACGGAACAAATTATAAAGTTAACTAATATGATATTCATACTATTAGTTAATTTTTAATTAATTCAATGAATTTTTGGCCGATTTATGTGACTTTCAACAATAATTGATGTCCCGTCGAGCTATAAAACTACGTGCATACTGACTGCACATCTATACATATATAGAAACGAAAGGAATGATTTTCAAAATCACAATAAATGTCTTCAATGTCCGTCTTTTTACTTTTTACAATTGTTGTCGTTGAAATAATTCTGAAGTCTTCTTATTATTACGTAGCTGAACTTTGTTCAGCAAGTTATGATATCGATGAGTTTGTCTGTCTG
>VICI01001493.1:0-22058 GCA_019593645.1 Akabosia matsudoensis
AGGGCTCCGTGAACAGAATTTCGTTATCTCCTGTAGCGACTCAAAAGACTCGCAAAAGGTGTTTCTTTTCTCTGTTTTTTATCAGTTGTGTCAAGGGAGTACTATGTTGATCGGTGTAGGGAAAGCATCCAAGTGACAAAAAAATCGTAGAGGATTAGAGAGAAAATCCTTTTGATAAAGACTCCCAAGGTCAAAGCATTCTTGCAAAATATAGGAAGAGTGAGCGTTACTCGTAAAAATGTCAACTGAATGGCGAATTCCTGAGTGCAATAACAGAATGATTGCGAGATTCATAACGACATTCTAGTGGCATCAACCTGTATTTTTTGGTATTTTTCTAAGAGGATTTTTATGCCTTTAATTTTTTATGAATTCTGCGCAAAAAAAAAAAAAATTAGCTTTCCGGTGGCGTGTTCTTGGACGAAAACCAAACTGTTTTCTTTTGGAAACTGGATCGAGCAACTTTGCCCATTACTTGGTTCTTTGTTTACTCCCAAGTGTAATCAGTTTATTGACAAGTTTGAAGGTTATCCTGACATTGGGATTGGGACAAAGCGCAGCTAATTATTTTGGCTTGATCATATACATCATCTCAAAAACTGATATGGTTTGCAGGAATACTTCCTTTTCTCTGGGATTCCAAGGGTTTCGTAAGTTTAGCAGTTGCTTTTGTTAGCTCATGCATAACTGAAATACGCATACTATTTGACTAACTTCAAGACGGGGAAGAAGGAGTCAGTAACAGAATTAATATTTAGGTATGCGACCCATGAGACTCGCCTTGGACTCAAAGGAACCTTAAAAAGTTAAACAAGAAAAATACGTTTATTCTCGTACTTACAAAATGTAAGAACTTTGCTATTAAAATGCAACCGGAAGCAATAATATATCGGCCTTACTCTTTCTCCATGTAAGAACATTTTTGCCACGGTTACGTAATGCATCCAGGGACAAGCATTTGGAGACAACTACGACTCGAAAAATACTGAAATGGGAAATTATGAGCATAAAAGTTTGCTTGTTTGTTACAGTAAAGAAAATTAATGGAGCAAAACGGCAATGATACATGAGTAATAATGATAGTTTGTAATAATGAAGATTTTATTGTCGCTTTTAATCCTGTTATTGAACTGTTCGAAGCTATCCTGTTCCACTAACCTCCTTTTTTACGAACGGAAACAGAATTTGTAAGTTGCGCTCAATAAATTTACTTAACTCAGGATATCCTTACAAATATATATGCAAATTTTGCAAAAGAATTCTACAAAATCTTGTACTTGTTTACTCAATTTTCCGTCTGTCCGTCTGTCAGAAAAGGTTTTCTTTCACAGAATTCCTAACTTACTCGTCTAAGATTGTGCAAATCAAAGGGCTATGGTAATAATTAATTAGCTTACTGGCTTACAGACTTGGTGTAATTACATCAAAACATTATATAAACAAAACGAATCGTCACAAGAGAGAGTTCATGGAGTACATAGCCCATGAATATTCAAAAGAATTCAAGGACAAAACTTAGTCTACTCTCCTTACTCGCAACAAACAAGCGTCCTTTTTCACACAAGCGTAGTTTAAATAAGAAATAATGACTTAAACTAATCAGAATTAATGAAAGATTATATGAACGAACCTGCCAGACATATGACGGCATGCAAGAGAAGGCAGGAAAATAAATGTTTATAATGGCTGTTTTTAATGTCAAAACTGCATGGACAGAGTACGTTACTATTAAATTAGTGCAGCTCATTACCAAGTTTCATGTTGCTAATTTAACTCAGTACGGTACTATACCGTCTGAGCAAATGAAAATAAGTTTTTCGTATTGTTTTAAACTTGACAAAGAATATATGAAACATGCATGTCTAAGTGAATGCTTTAATATTATTAATAGCATAGCTTGAAAGCTCGTAAAGAACGACGGTTTTTCTACATTCTTTAACAATATTGTTGGTGAAAGTTTAGCCATTTTCTTTTTTTTTACTGGTACTTTTCCTCACCACAACCACAAAAACGGGTTCAATGTGCTCTAAGGTGGAGAAGTAGATGACACACCGTGTTTAATAATACACCACATCATCCCATTTGAAACATTCTTAATGGATTCGGCTTGTTTAAATAAACCACGAGGAAGCAGAGACGTTGAGCTTTCCTTTCCAGTGCAAGTTTCAAAGGCATTCCATCTTTCTGTATCTTTCTTACGGAAGTTGGTGTTTTGTTGGGGGATGTCGAAAAGAAACTTGTATCTGATGGACAATAATGAAGCTCTTGTCGTACTACTAATTTATTCTCTACGCACTTTCGTACGCATAGGAAACGCGCTTTAGAAAAAATGGAAAGTAAAGGATTTGCTTTGATGTTACTGTAAGAATTAAGGTTTTAAGAGACATTGTCCGGAGAATTTGTAAAGATGTACAAATGGAAATAACGCATTTTTAAGTATCTATCAAAGACTCGTCAGAGATGAGCTCCCGTCTTGAGTTACAAAGAATGCTTTCACATTGACATTCAAGAGAGACGACACCCTAAGCCTCCTGATTACGTAATAGGAAAGTGAGAAATGTGAAAGATTCTTTTTGTGATATAAAAGAATACTCGTTTGATTGCTTCTGTCATCAACAATCCGCATCGGAGAAAGCACGTTTTCGTAAGCATTGCGAAAGGCATTGATTTTATATTGCTGCGTATCAATCAACTAGAAGAGTCAGAGGTTTCAACCAGTTGAAAAAAAATACTTCGCTAATCTGATAAAGCGAGCTTTCACCTTCTTGCGAAACAGATTGGGAGAATAGTTTGAATGGATGAAGCAAAATTGGAGGACATATTTTTTAGCAGAGATCTGATCATTTTGAGGGGTTTAGTACGCATTCGAAATTTTGCTAGTTCAACAAAATCCAACTTTCTTTTTATTTTTTTTGTCGGTCACGCAGAAAGGTACAGGGAATTTTCCCTCGAAAAAGGGAATTTCAAACAGATGCGGCAATGATAAAAGATAAAATAATCCACGTGAAAAGGGATAAAGGTTGGATTGTGAGAGGTTGATGTGTGTACTCACATAAATCAACTACTTTCCCAATTTTTTGCGTTTTAGGGAAAACGCCACCTTTTAGGAGTAACTTGTGGGGAGAATGTCAACTAGAATAATGATATTTTAGGATTACACAATCACCGCTTATTTATTAGATTGAAAGTTTACCTAGTCGAACAGTAGGATAGATTTTGATAATGAATTTATAGAAAATAAGGTTGCTATTGAATGAATACCAATCTCATCAGTCTAGTCTGCAGGTCAAAATGTAAAAATAAACCGCATTTGTAGAACAATAGAAACACGAGTAAAAATAAGACCTCTGACCGAGATTGTCCTTTTATTTTTATCTTGACATATCTATCGGCATGGGATTTCTATTGAGACTCCAAATAGAAAAAAACTACATTGACTGTTTTAGTTTGGGCCGACAGTCATTTGCTGTGCAAACGCTTATTTATTAGATTGAAAGTTTACCTAGTCGAACAGTAGGATAGATTTTGATAATGAATTTATAGAAAATAAGGTTGCTATTGAATGAATACCAATGTGATCAGTCTAGTCTGCAGGTCAAAAAGTAAAAATAAACCGCATTTTAGAACAATGGAAACACGAGTAAAAATAAGACCTCTGACCGAGATTGTCCTTTTATTTTTATCTTGACATATCTATCGACATGGGATTTCTATTGAGACTCCAAATAGAAAAAAACTACATTGACTGTTTTAGTTTGGGCCGACAGTCATTTGCTGTGCAAAATCAAAAGAGAGAGAGAGAGGAAAAAAATGTCCGACAAATTTTATCAGACTGGCCGAACTTCAACTTATTGAACAGCCGAACTACTAAAACAAATCAGTTTTTTCGGGTACACTTTCCTTTAGAGTTATGAGGATAAAAAATGTTGAAGGCATAATGCAAATACTTCCATGAGAGCGAGAAGCACTTATAAATTGGTGCGCAATTGGAAGTTACTACGACGATGTCAAAGTGTTTGTGCAATAAATGGAAAATTTGTAAGGGAACTCGGTATTACCTACTTGCAAATGTACGGGTCAGTGAAATTCTAGGAAAAACTGGAGCAAAAAGGCGTAAATTCGATGATTTATGATTTAGGTGACTGTAGTTGTTGACATGTTTAGGTAATAGCAAACGAAGCTTCATAATTAAACGTGATTATTCTCGTTGAAGTAATATCCGCCTATAGCAAATGCCATTCTTTCTAAACGCACGGAAATATGTTTTTATAAACACTGCACTAGACAAACTATTGAAACATGTGCCATTTATTTGGGGTTGTTAACGTTACTGCCTTTCAAGTAAAAGCGTGACCAGCGTTGCGAAACGGAGGCAAGGCAAACTGTCAGCTACATCAGTTATAAAAGCCTAAAACAGAACCTGGTATCGTGCACTTACCACTTAACGCTTCGACTGACGCTAACCCCCTAGAATGCTGGAAATCAACTGCATTAATCAACAAGAAAATGTCTATTGATTTGGACCCACTGACAGGAAATAATAGAGTTTACTTTCTCCAGGAAACAATGATACACATTCCCCAAGTTCAAAAACACTGAAGAATTTCTACTCTGGTCTTTTCCGGTACTGATACTCTACCAAATACGTATACATATTTATATGACCACGTGTTCGTACTTTCTACCAAATTATGAACTTTATAGTCAGAAACTAGAGAAGCATATGTGCATTTTATTATTTCACATGAATAGCAGAGTAATCATTTGTGCAGCCATAAATTCAAATTGCTACTGAGTCGGACAGAGGAACTTATTCCCGTGTCGAATCGTCCTTTAAGAACTCTCTTCTTGTTTACAATATTCATATTTGCGTTCTCCTTTCCAGGAACGTGTATTTGTGTGTGGGAGGCACGCATGAAAGTCGCCAGGACTGCTCTGCCGACAGAGAAACGTATTAAAGTCCTCAGTAATGTTAGCATTCACCCTGGGAAATTATAATGCCTCCGGTTTTCCAAAGTCAACACATTTAATCTTTTAACGCTCCTATTCATTCTTCGTTTCCTTCTTTACTTTTCCACAAAAGAAACGTTGAGAGAAAGCCGTATCCTTGCATCTAGTTTTTCCTGTTTCTGTTCATCCTTGTTTCAATAAAAATAGAAGAAACTGCCTCCAAAGAGAAAATATTGCTTGCATAGTTGATCAGAAAGGCAGTGGAAGCCTGGCTAGTTCTTTTTTTGCGGTAGTGCTATAGACTTGTAGCCAACAAGGACTTCAGTTTTTTTTCTAGTGTCACTCGGCAAAATTGAAAAGATTGTGCGGATATTCTCTCCTCATGGTCCACTAGTCAAGTAATGGTTTTCTTAACTGAGCCAGACATATCGGATCAAAGTTCTCTAATTCTGATTGACTTTTACAAACATTCTTTCATGCATTTCTAACTTTTTTTTGTGTGTTTTTCTGTGTCGACACTGCAGAAGAGCCTTTCAGAAGAAAGAGAGAAACCTTTTCTTCAACATTGTCTCCATCCAAAAGCAAAAAAGAGACGGATTTTATACATATTTATGACCTTTGAGGTTGTTCAAGGCGTAAAAGGAAGCTCTTTTCATAGCTTGGGATAAAAAAACCAGTAATGAACAAGTTGTACAGAAGCTAGTGAAGGGTGAAAAACGGAATAGTGATGAAATGATATATTCTTTTAGGTGGAGTCTTCGGGAAATTAATGGGAAAGGATCAGAGCTAGCTTAAAAGAAAAAGAAAACACCAAAAGTTACAAAAAATCCTGGTTGAAAAAAACGGCTCCCAACAACAAGTTTCTTCGTTTTGTTCTTTGAACAAAAAAAAAGGGAGAAGAAAGAAACAATTCCGGATTGGGATGCTCAGTCAGTTTGAAAATGAGAACAGACATTATTTATGATAGCCTCTATATGGAAAACAGCAGGGCTAAACACCAATTCAATTTCAAAGACGTGAACAATCTTTTTCTCGACCTGTATTTTTCCTGAGAACCCAGAAATATACGTTTGCTATTCAGCTGGAAGTATCCTTTTTGGATTTTTATACGATTTTTAATGTCTGTCTTAATGTAATTGTTTTTTTTTCTCTCTTGTATGCATATGAGCCGAGGATAAAATTAATGTTTTAGAAACACAGCCTTGAGAATAATTGAAAAGGACGGGGGCAATGTTAAAAGATTATTATTTTGTTTTTGTGCCAAGTGGAATTATCTCACATTCTTTTCTCCTCAACAAACTCTCTACGCTATTTCCAAGGAAGGTGCCTTGTGAACTTGAAGACCGACAATAGCTCGCAGCTAAATTGACAGATACTTTTCCCAGGATGACGTGGGTGGAAACAACGAGGAAATGTCATTGCTTGTTAAAAAGACAAGGCAGCTGCTCCAGTTCTTGGGGCTGCCAACGAAAAAAAAAAGTCTGCAGTGCACTTGGGACGATGATGGAAATGAAATAAGAAAGTTGAAGAAAATGGTATAGTATAGGAGTGGATTAAGGAAAAAAAAAGGATTTTACTGAACCTTTTACATCCAGAAAGTTATTACATAAATGTATTCCAAGCATTTTTCTGATTGCGTGGGATGTTTGATGTAGTTTTCATTGTTTCGAATAGCTGCATCGTCGGAAATGAAAGCGGCACACAGCCATTTGTAGGGTAATTCCTGAACTAATGTAACTTGGAAATAGACTAAAAGGACCTTGTACGAAAGAAAATAGAATTGTGCATGTGTCCTTTCTGTTGGTGATGGTACGTCTGCACTAAAGTGTAATTTTCGAATCTGTTTGCCTCACGTAGGCCCATCATATCAATCTCTTCCTTACACCTTTTCCTCGCTTCGTTGAGAAAATTGCATTTTCGGTGTATCATTTTTTTTATGTGTGGGATTCTTTTCGCGAATGAAAAATGGAAACTATCGCTTTAGACGTGTCAATCTTGAAATAGTGAAAGCAAAAATCTGGGTATGGCAACGCAAAAGGCGACAGAAGGATATAAATCAAAATCTTCATAGTCACTTCTGAGCAGCGGGGAAGAACTTTGTAGGTTTTCAGAATTCACAAACGTTCAAACCGGGGAGAGCTATAAAAACAACGTAGTTTTTTCTGTATTTTAGTTTCCAGTTTTGCAGAAAAGTTGTAACGCTAATTAGTCTACTGTTGTATTTGAAAATTAACATGTTCAAAGTTGTAGGGAAAAATGCAAATGTAGTGCTTAAGAAGAGGGAGGGATAATCAGATTAGTATGGATTGAGGGAAGAGCATCGTCAGGATTGTATGAAAGATTATGCCCGTTTCTTGCTAAAATGCGAGTTTTATCTTTACGAGTTGTACTAAAGCTACTAACACATCCATGGATGTGAGAAATGCTCTGAGCAGTTTGTAGATTCAAGTCTTAAAAAACGCAGCAGGGGCTCTGGAGTGAGATGTGCACTGGGAAAAAAATAAATTTGGACAAATGTTGATAAAAGTCAACTTTTATTCGTAGGAAAAAAAACACAAAAATACGAGGACAGAGCATCGTCTCAGTTCCTGTAATGTTTCGAAAACTCAATTGATATCAAAGAGACGGAAAATCCTCTTTTCATACTCTCTAATCCCATTAACTAGCTGTTTTGCTTTTTTGCATCATGACAAGATTTTAGCTTAAAAGCTTCTTTTTCTTTGTTTTACATGTTTGTCAACGGCTTTTCCTGATAATTACCCTATTCTTGTATGTCTTGTCATGCAATATTGCATTTTAATGGAATCATCGCCAGAGCCATATACGCTTTTATTTCACGAGAGGAATCTCTAATGGCATCCGGCCAAAATAAGAACATTTGCTCCACACCAACCTTCTTCTTCCCAGAATCAATCCGGGTTTACCTAAGCAACCTGACTTCACTTTATCCCATTTCGGTATTTTTTGTCATCTGCTGGCTGAATGCCACGTACAATGCGAGTGAGGAAAATCGTAACCCTAACGAAATTACAATTAAATTGATCCTCCAGCTAAAACCATGCTGCATTAAGCACGTCATCTTCCATGTGCACTTTATTGCTTATTCGGCAATCCCTCCTATAGGAATTTATTGATTAACAGCCAAACAGCGTGCAGCCCTCAAATTCAGCACTGAATTCGCCATGACAACTTATTAACTACTCTGACAAAAAGCATTTGAAAATCACTTGGACAAGTTTTGTTACCAAGTTTTCCAGTTTTATGGTTGCATAGTATTTACCTACTTTAAAAAAAAATTAAGCCAATTAGTATGATGAACAGGTTGGAGTTGGAGATTTTTTAGACAAAGCGTATTCCGCTAGTAGTTCTCTTTCCGAAACTTAACTAAAACGTTTGCGGTTTTTGTAAAGTTGACATTTACAAGATATACTGCCTACTCACAATCCTAGAAATTCTACCATGTAAATAACCTGCTTTATTCTGTTTTTTTACATTTCATATCCTCTTCTGAGTATAAACCCTCCATGCAATTTGTTAATTTTATGAGTTGTGTGTCCTTTATAGTTGTCGAGAAAAGTGTTCTCTTGAGTAGCGGTAAGCTTAAGACCCCGAGAAATATTCCAAACATGTTTTTTTCTCTTTTTAAAACTTCATGAAATAAAAGGAAAATAATAATAAATGGTTTTTATCTAGGATCCTGCCGAGTTTTCCAGATTTGAAAATGTTTTATGACGCTTTCAAAGCAAATTGTTCACTTTTGTTTTTTACAAAAAAAAAAGAATGACATTCCAGCTAATAAGCTCATAGCTCGAGAATGAATATTTGGAAGCATCGGTTCTTCCTCAGAAAGCCAAAGAATAGCTTAGAATTTGGTTGTGTTCAAGAACTCAACCATTTTATCTTCGCATTTTTTTTCACGTAGGTTATCCAAAATGAGACAAATGCGCTGTTCCACAACCATCATCATCATACAAAAACGCTTTGTTCTATGAAAATGACTTCCTCTCTGTAATAATTCAACTATATCGTGTGCAACTAGGTGTGTCTCTGTCAGAAACTGTCGACTGACGAGAAAATGCATGTTACCCTCTACTGCAAACCAGTTTACCATAAGCATTTTTTGTGTAGGCATTTAGTTTGCAGATTTTGTTAGGGAAAGTGTTATGATTATTATATTATATCCACATGGTTAACTTTTTCTTTGCAGAGAGAGAGAGAGATAGCGTAGTACAGCCTCTATTATTTTTTATTTTGTAAGCGTTGTTGTGTGAGTAAACTCTGCAATGCAAATGCTCAAGAGAGTAACTGTGTTTTATTTACCTTGGACACTGAGAAAAAAAAATTAATGCATTATTTGCATAGCTTGTCTCTCACCGTGCCACTATAAAATTCTTGGATGAGAAGAGAAATTTTTGTGGGTATTTTTTTTTCGATGGAAAGCAGTTTGCAGCATGTGTCCGACTGGATTACTACTCTGCTACATCTTCATGGATTTTAAAGTTTGTTTTGTGTAAAATTCCAATATCTGAATTTTTTGTGAAAATTGTGAGGTGGTTGAATGAAGTAGTCGCACAACTATTTATTTTGTTTAAAAGTTCTCTTGTGAGTATGTTTGTAACGACACGTGGGCGATATTTGGAACCCGAAAGAGTTAAGCTTGTTCAAAACTACAGAAGGAGAAAGTCAGGCTAAATTGAATGTGTTGTGAGAACAAAAAGTTAGCCATTCATAGTTATTGTTATTGTATTGTTATGGTATGGAACGACTAGCTTAAAGAAAGAGAAAAAACTGAGCTAGTCATGTACATAGTGTAATAACATGGGTATATTGCAAACCATGAAAATTTTCAGAGTCAATGCATTGGAACTTATTTTTATTGCTTGAAAATAACTTTCCCTTTCTTGTAGTTGCATTGAGTGGAATAATAACCTTACTTTTTTGTTGATATTTTCTTCTTTGGAAAAGTGCATTGTACAGAGTAAATGTTGAATGTATAGTTGTTAAAATCCCGAATGCTTTCATGCCTCAGAATCCTTGTTTACTACAACAGGATTGCGTTGTTGGTGGTCTGTGTGTCTATCGATTAGAAGTGACTGCATTTTGCAACGATAACTGTTTAAGACATAGTGATCGGCTCTGCATTATTTTTAAACACGACTGGAGGGTTTTGATTCAGATTGACTGTGAATTAAATGGAGCTGAAACCTTCCATGCTTCTCAAACTTTCGATGAAATTTGAATCTAACGGCAAATGAAAGCTTACCAACCACGAGATTTTTTGCAGAAAGGAAAGATATCTTAAGCGTGCGCTGATTGGCGAGAAAGTGCAATAACCTTCCATATTCTTCTGTCCTCCATGAATACCTATGCCTCAACCACTTGACCAGTAAGGTATTCACTATAATGTATAAGTTATTGAGATTATGTACGATATTAAAATTTGACGAATCCATAAAGCTTTCGTAAAGTTTGGTTTTTAAGACATGTCAGGAAAACATTTTCATAGAGAATGCAAACCTGATTCAAAACAACAAGCCTTAGCCCAGTTTTATGGGGCATTTGTCCATGATTTTTTCCATGAAATTTACACCTGATTGCTAATTTTATCAATTAGTTTGAAAACTAAATTATTTGGCAATGATGGCAACAGATTTTACATTTTACATGCAGTGTTTTTTTAAAGGACTTTCTTAGAAAACATCTTGAAAATCAACTATTTTGCGAAGCTTTTTCGCTTAAATTTTTCGTTTGGAGTTTCGTATTAAAGAGTATTCGTTGAATAGAGCAATTCAGATTTCACAAAATTTTGAAAACGAGTTGTTTCTATTCTCTTTGAATCAAATGAAGTTTAATGTTTCCGGTCAATTTCCCAGAATATTCAGAAGAAATTCTTGAACAGTGTAAGTGACCGTTCAGCAAGATTCAAGTATTTTCCCGTCAAAGACACAAGAAATTGAAAGGAAAATATGATAAGCGCAGAAACATTCACATGGGTATAACCTCTATCCCCCAAGAACGTTTATGTAATATGAGTGGGCAGAGATAAAATAGGATTATCTTATTTATAGTTTTATAACAACAAACTTTTCATTAGAAATTTTGTTACAAATTTTCATATCACAAGTTTACTTCAGTTTTAAACGAAATGATGCTGTACACTATTCTTTGTTTTTTTATTCCTTGGACATTTGAAGAAACGCGTCTTCCTAAAACTAATCCAAGTTTAATAAAAACCCTGTTGGTAAATACTTATACCATTCTTGCAAGTTAGAAACAAAACAGAGTATAAAAAAGTAAAACGACTAAACTAAACACGTGGTCCTAATAAAAACTGTTCATGCCCTTGTACGTACCTATATACATCTCCGACAGTTAAACTTATTTACGAACAGTTAAAGAAACATAAAAGAAGCTTAGGGTAACGCATCGTCGTACGTAGTAGACAGCCGGAAACAGAAATTAAGGAAGCTCTCAGCAAGCCTAGACTTAAACCTCGATTGCCATTAATAAAAACCTATTTCTTGGTATCCCTCTGAGAAAGTTCCTGCGGAAAGGACTCTCTGAAAACAACACAGACCAACGAAATGTCAAGCAAAGTTGTACTACACTCCATGCTCTTCTACTGCCATATGTGTGTCCTTAAAGATGCTTCTGCCAGATAGAGATAACGTTCTGCTTATCCTTATATTTGGATATTTGTATCGATCACCAGAAATAAAATAAAACAGTGCGAGAATGGAAGTGCCTATATATTATTTTTATACCATCACCAGAAAATAGTTGCAAGTAAAGGTCAGCGGCAGCAGGCGCTGCTTTCAAAATAGTACTTCAGAGAATGCGTACGCTAGTCGTAATGAGTGCTGACGAGCATGTGGACGTGTCGTTTGTTCGTCCTTTTGATCGTATAACTGTTTTCGCTGACTGTTTCCGCTAGATAAAAACTCTCGTTTATTTTCACTTACTAGCCCGTTCTTTTTTCGTCTCGATCAAATCAAAGGACGTGTCTTCAGAAGAAGACAAACACAATTGAATGAAAAGAGACGTCTGCATCTGTATAGCGAATTTGTATTTATTATTTTCTACACGAAATGGTGACATGCTAATTGGCAGAGAGTGATTGCACAAAATCAACTACAAGCTGCAACAGTTCGTACGCTGACTACGAACGGAGAAAGTCGTATTCATGTTCACCCACGCGTCCTTCTACACAACACGCCAACTATTTGGCGTCTAATAAACATGTTTGCTCATAGAAGACACGTGCACTGGCTGCGGGTCTTCGGGGACACCGTGCTACGTCCAGTGTTTCTCGTCAAGCTTTTCAACAAGCAAATTAGTATCAAATGTAAATACAACATACAAACCAAATTACTGTAGACATGCCCTTGAGGTGCATATCTATCTGATTTTGACAGTGAAATGACAATCAGGGTTGTCAAGTACAGAGTTATGGTTTAAACATGAGCTTGCAACTTTTTGCATTACGAACATCACTTTCTCGTTTTTCATTGCTGGAGGGGCGCACTGATTAACCTAACTATACCTTGATATGACATTTGATTGCCATCATTTGATATGACCATCACTGTTTTAGTAATATAAATGGATATTTTTTTTTTGTATATGTTTTAAAAGTAGATAGCCTTTAATGCTATTGCGTTCTATACGATACATAGTCATTTAAAAAATAGATATTACAATTTGAAATTTGTTGAATTTTTGTTTTAAAAACGAATTTCAACACGTTGTTTCAAAGCAAGGCTAAACACACTTTATAGAATTGTTTTCAAAGTTTTACTAACGCCATCACTTTTACGTAAGTGAATACTTTTGGCTTTGGTCTTCTCATTACCTTCTTCGGGTTTATTCAATTTGGGACCCTTTTTTCGTTCCTTTCTTTGTCACTTTCTCTGGAGCTTCTTCTTCCGTCTCCCAATCCTCACTTGAATCCGGGTCATCGATATACTTCCTTCGTCCTGTCCGAACAAGCTGAATGGTGATTCGTTTTACTTCGTCTAACTCTGGGATCTTTGGATACAACTTCTCCTGAACACAGTGAGTATAAAATTCAGTAGCAGAATCAGCCGGGGATGGTAAAGTGACAGAAATCTCTGGTAGCTAAAATCCAATTCAATCAACTGATCAGCTAGGCTTAGCTTACTAATTGCAGAAATGTACTACTGCTAATTACCGTTGCTGCATAACTGGCATTTGCCGATCCAAAAATGAATTCCCAAGCGTTACGCATTCCTAATAAAAATTTAAACCAATATCTGCGTATTCGGTACCCAATGGATTCCACAACTGTCATGCCATCTGTAATACTATGTCCGCCACCTAAGAAGGCGTACTGATCAACCTTAAACTCGCAATTTTCCACTGGCTTTTTCTCTTTACTTTCGGCATAGCCAAACACATGAGCCAAGTATCCTGAAAATCTAGGTGCTGATGGAAACATATCAATAAATTGCTGATCAGTCTCTGACAACTTGGTTGGCTTTCCGGGCGGACATGATTTGGGCTTTAGTTTATGTGATACAGCGCCGGGAGGGCAGGCATCTGGCTTTCTGTAAGCTAATCTTTCCCGACAGTCATCAGCATTTTGAATTGGATAGAACATTTCATTCGCGTCAACTTCAAATCTATCTTTCAATCGTCCGTCCAACATTCTTGTCAAGTGAAACAGACGTTCCCGCCGGTTCCGAAGACAAATGTACTCCCCGTACGCATGGTTGAAATCATTCTCCAAAAACTTTTGATGAATGTCCAAGTTCAAATACGCATGGACAGGTCGACCTCTAGAAAATTTGACACGGCGGAACACTAACGTTTTTGCTTCTTTGTTGAAATCCTGATCAGACCCGGGCTTCTTTGACTTGCTGCCCTTCGTAGACGTGTCAGAGACTGGCAGTCGTACCAAAATGGAGTGCAAATTGACAAGGCGAAGTCGCCTAGGAACTCGCACACGAAACTTGTTGTCGATTAGGTCCTCTTTTGTGAGGGCCACCCTTGGAAACATCGAGTGACAAACGCTTTCATATGCAGGGATTTTCGTGTTGAGGAGCTGATTGCTGTAGCCATATCCGAATGATCCATATGACCATGCATATTCAAACGTGACACAACCCACGTTGTAGCTTAAATCGTCGTGAATGTCGACGTCAGTAATTCCGTGAATATCCCGTACAAAATTGAACATATGCAGGACCTGACTCCCAATTAGCCAGTGCTTTTCAGGGTCTTGAAATCCGTATACGTGAATGACAAAGTCATTTGCCTCCTCAGAACGATGCGCGCAAACCTGTGCATTTGATACTTTTATGTTCACGATTTACAAAAATGCTTGTATTGTAAAGTCAATTCGATAAAAACAAAAACAAGTTTTACCTCAGCACTAAAATGGACATAATGGTCTATTCGGATTTTAGATTTACTGAATGATGTAACAGGGTAAGAACACTTGATAACACCTTGGCATTCATACTCAAGGTAGATGCAAAATGAGGCTCCCGGTATGAAATCTGGTTTGAGCAAGAAACGCTTTAACATTTAGTGTACCAAGAAGTTACCAAACATGAAATTATTGTGTTGTCAATATACTTTTCTTTGAGAGTTTCACTCTCTGAATGTCTAATACATGGAAAAACAAAACCCCGCTTGGTCTGGCGGCTGTTCGGCTGTCTCGATTAACGAATTCAGTGTGAAGAGTTTTGGAAACGTCTTCAAGTAAACGATCGGAAATGATGGTGTCACGGCGGTGAGGGGGGTACGGTCTTCGCAAGGGATTGTCCCCTGGTCGAGGTTCTTTTCTAACACGTGGAGGCAACTCATTTCCAATATCGTGATATCTTCGTTTCCTTCGATTAAAGGACAACATTTTCGAAAATAAGGAAGCTCTTTGGTTGCAATAAAGAGTTTTTTCGGTAACAAGAAGACAGATAAGTTAGGAGGCAAATATTGTACGGATATGGTTATGGTTATATGGAATATGGACTTATATAATTTTTACATGGCGAAATTTAAACCTTGGAAACTACAGATTGCCCTTTCGCCGCCAGAAACGATGAAATCGGGTTGATATTTGCTCGACATATTCAAACTGGATCTTTTAGTTTCGTGAAAGCTTAGGAACTATTTTGTTTCCTTCAAGATTGACATATTGTCATTAATACTGCCCACACGGGCTGAAAATTACAGTATAAGATTTTTTTGCCCAATGAAACACCATTAATCGAAGTTTATAAGTTACATAAACGAAAAGAAAACAAAATGCATAAGATAATAATTGGAAATTTTCATCTATTATGGATACAACTCGTAATACCATACGTGTAATATATATCCAGATAGCGGAACTGATTTCTTTTCGGGCTTGCAAACAGAAAATTTTCAAATAAGTGTGTACTATGGTTCAAACGTTAGAATATTGGTATGAAAACTGTCATATTCTTTATTACGAAGCTGAGCTTTCTCAGCAAGTAATGACATCGATGAGTTTGTCTGTCCGTCTGTCCGTCTGTCCGTCTGTCCGTCTGTCTGTGGGTGCTCTACAGGCCACATACTTTGACCGATTTNACAATTTACTCTGCCAGTCAACGGAACGGCAAGGGGAGAAATGCGACGCACAAAAGATGAGCTATCACTTATTTCTTTTCATTTTGACAAATAAATTATTCAAGCTTGCAGAATTCCTTATATCTTTTTCATTGCACAAAATGGAAAAGTTTTTCCGGAGAAAAAAAAACAAGGAAGAATATCTTGGGAAGATACTTTATAGACTTGTAACAACACAAATTACAGAATTATAATGTATCATATCAAGAGACTCCTCGTATGTGTCGTTTGTAGCAAGGGGAAAGTAGCTACCAACAAGACTAATGACACTGGAAGGAAATCCGCGTGTGTGTTTTACGGGAATACCGACAGCAAACAAAAAAATGATGAGAAATATGAGGGGAACGCCGAGTGCGTAGAGAAGTCGTCAAGTGGAAGATGATGAAAAAGGCAAAAGTTGGTTCAGAAGAAACTGAGCAACCTCCCGGTCGGCTGTTGGGAGAACAATAAACTCTAAGACAACCGAGTAATCGGGAAATCTCAGTAAAGTGTTTTTTATCTTCAAGATGCTACACGGCGAGACTGGAGAAAGAATATGAACTTGTCACAAAAATGGAATGATACAAAAAAAACCAACCTCCCAACTTGCTTATACAAAGACAAAATAGCTACACCGTAGATATTCTGTGTTGCTAAAAGTAAGGATCTTTCCTCGGTATCTTTGATATTTAAGGAAATAACTTTGTGTCTTCTCAAGATTCTTTTCTTTCGTAATTTTAGTATTTTGCGGAAATGTGCAAAGAAAATGTTGGACATTTTTTGTCTTACGGCTGAGGACGTTTCGAAAAAAAAAGTGTGTAGCAACCTCTGGGTTTTATTTGAAGAAAGGTGTTCTTAGTAGCTCCCATATTGCTTTATCAAAATTATAGGTACACGTACACGCAGTCATTTTTTGGTGCAAGACCAGAACAGTAATCGGTTCGAGAAATGACTCCCACTTGTCCTATTCGAAACCAACTAATAGAGAAAAGCAAGAGATGGAGTCTAGAGACAGGGAAATGCGAAAAGCATTGGAAATTCTGGCAGAAAAAAATATATACTATCAAGAGACAAAAAAGTAGACAAATTGTAAAAGTAAATTGCACACAGTCGACTGACTGTCTTTCTCTTTTACTCTCTGAAGCGGATCGTTTAACGCTTGGTCATAAACAGGGGGTTTCAGTTTGTAAGAATACGAAACTAACGAAAAATCTGGCTCAAAGGTTGGAGAAAGTAGCCAAGTTAAATATCTTTTTTAATTATGTATGTTCCAAATAACGGACACCATAAACAGAACTTCGTTCTAAACTTGAGTCTAAATACACGTCACGAGGTTCGTTTCGTTCTAATATTGATAGTGCAAAAGCATTTAGCCAGCAAAGATAATTTAGTTTTGCAGAGTGGCTCAAATTTAAATGCAAAAACAAATTTCGAGTAAAAAATCAGACTATATTTGAACACCTTCAGTATACTTTGTTACAATTTTCGTAATGGATAATAAAGTTATTGGATTTTCAAGAAAAAAATGAACAAAAAAACCTTCGTTATTCAGTGATACCAATTTCATAGTTTTTCATTCCGCGTAATAATTTTATTTAGAAAAATGGGCTTTCAGCCTTACACTTTTTCCTCTTAACAATAGGCATCAAGTTTCACCCTTCCAGGATATCATTCATTACTTTGCTTCCACGAACTCATAAAAGTGAAGAATAGAACTGCTGAACCATCTCAGCTACCAGAACTGATCTACCCTCGCGAAAAATAATCGCTTCACCAATCCTCCTACTACTTGATACCTTTTATTGCAATTGGCTGTTTCAGTGCTTATTGGATCAATTGCAAATGAATTCTGTGAATGATTTTTTTTTTGCGTATACATCTCAAGTGCCTAGCCGGAATAATACGGAGTACTAGATATACATACGTAAAATAATATAATTGTGTCGTCTATTAGCGTTACGACTCTGCAGGGGCTTGAAAAACCTATTCATAGCGTCTCAATGACCTTATTTCTTCTTGGCATCAATTTGATTGCTGATTGTTCCCAAGAAAAATTAAAACTTTTCGTTACAACCCTTCCTAGTTATTTTTTTCTGCCTCAAGACTCAGTAAAATGACAATTTTTTTTGTGTGTGCTCATCTGTGTATAAAAACCGGGCGTACATAAAACTTTCGTTCCGCATCGTGTGCACTTTGACCTTGTTTCAATTGTGTTGGCAAAAAAAAAAAACTTAGGTTGTTTCTATTTATACGATTTTAGAAGTTAGTTAAGTTCACTCAGGTGTGAAAATTAGGAGCGAAAGTATGTGTCAGAAAGTGAAAGCCCCGATTATCTCGACATACACACATGTTTGCACAAGGAAACGGAGGGAATGGTTCATTAATTAAATTACAAAATTTTCCTGTTCCTCTGACACGGAAAATTATCCGGCAAAATTTTAATGAATTTTCTCTTACCCACGCACACATGCATACTCAGACTTGGATTCCATTTTGCGAACAAATGAGCTCTCATCTTTCACGCTACCCTGGGAGAAAAAAAAAAAAGTTGTGAACATGCTGCTGGTACAGTTTTTGTGAGACACCTCAGATCAAGTAAGGGATGGAGAGCTCTTTAATTAATCACGCACAAGTACGACAAATCAGGAGGAGGAGAGAGAGATGGAGAAAGCTAAAGTGGCACTGATGTGCCATCAAGAGCTTTTTCTCTACACAAAAAAAGTCATTTGCAAAACTGCCAAAAAATAGGTAGAGGCAACGAGAGTTGATGAAATGGATAAAATGAAAGGACGTTGAAGAAAAGAGTCTAAAGAACAAAATGCGTTTTGTTGTAAGAAAACACTAACCTCTGTCATCTCTGTGGAGGGTAATACATATGACTACTATTACTATTATATATTTTCCACATGACTACATTTTATTCATTTTGTTCACTAGGCTGGATTATAATCACCTCATTACCGTCAACTACGGATATAGGCTCATGTGCAAAAACAAAAGAGGTTGGTGCTAATGATCGCCCGTTTTTCCAAGATTTTCGCAGAATGTTTTTTGAAAATGATTGCCGTCATCTTGATCTTTGTACTCGTTATGAAGTCAACCTGTCATGGCCATTCACGGAAAGGAATATGAGAACAATAACGGGGAGAAAGCATGTATGTATTTCATTCACGGAAATCAAATATAACAGAGAAAAGGCCGGATAATGAGTAAGAGTTGGGCAAATATCTTCTGGGAGAACATCGTTTCCGAAGGATGAATGGTCTTGCAATGGAGAATGGTGAATAGAGAACAATGTGCTTCCTAAATTGTTGGATTTTTTTACTGGCTAGTACGTAGAGCCTTGTTGATGGCGTTCTCTTTTCATTTAATCAGCTGCTCCTGTCATCGCTCATAATATAATAACCATGCATGGTGTAACCGCACAGCTTTAGTTTTGCTTCCGGAGTGTGCTGGGTAAAGCGGAAATTATGGAAGTAGAGCCATATTTTTCAGCGATACTTAATAATTTAGGAGAAAAAGGCCTTCAGGTCAAATGAATTTGGCTAACCATAATGAAATCCTCACTCATCCTGAAGTGCAAGCAAAATTAGGGAAGAGTGAAATATGTTCGCGCACATTATTCTTTAGATATCCTGGGGATCGCAAATTATATATATAGAAACCACCATGACGCATGACGTAACCACTACTGGTTATAATGTTTATATTAGTGACAACTAAGTACTCGGTCGGCGAAATATGTACGTAGATACATTTTTTATTTGCAAACAAAATGCTGAAACGCAGCAACAATTTTCTATTGTTACAAAATATTGAAGCAAAGATGAAAGTGGAATATAGTGTAGGATTTCTCAGATGATAACTCGTAGAAGACGTTTATTGGAAATACTAATCTAGCTGATTGTGAGCTAGCTCCTTGATAATTCCCGTTTATTAGCATCCAAGAATGCTCCCTGTACAGTATTTTTTTGCAGTAGTAAATGGAGTCCAGGGAAGTTAAAACAGATTGCTCCGAGAAAATGGAGACATAGCTGGACAGTTGAATGAATATATGGGAATGGCAAGAGCATAAATTGTTTTTAACTTCATCCTACATACTTTCTCCATTACGATTGTTTCGTAAGCATGTGTAAGCGAACAAAAAACACACTTTCACCCAGCTGGATTATACATGAAGGGGAAGGGAAGACAAAATCGAGTTTTTCCAGCTTATGAGAACTGTCTCAAGCTCTGTACTCCACTGCTCACAGAGACTTGTTTCGAGAAACGTTTCTAATCCGGCTTGTGATTTCCAAACAGTGAACAGCAGCAATTGATCTTCCTTTTTCCAAAAAGAAAAAAAGAAGCGCTAGTTGTTTTGGCGGAAGTCAACAAAAAACTTCCTCACATTTTTATATATATATATTTTTTACTTTTGCTCCCCTCTGTTGACTTTTTTCCTTCTAATCCCAAACTTGACTTTTGTTGAATTTTTCTTTGTTCTAAAGGTTGACACTATTGTGGCTAAACTGTGGTTGATTGTGAGAAAAAAACGAAGAGAAAGTAACTTTTACCTAAAGATTGGCAGTTAGGGTCATCATTGAGAAGAGAAAGGGAAACGTGTGCGACTTAGCGAGCAAAAGTAAAATCAAATTTTCCGTTTTAAAAACAGTTACTGTCTTAACTTATCGAATTTAAAAGTTTTACACCCAAAAGAATCTCGCAAAACAAAAGCCGAGTTGCGGCATATCGTAATTGTGAAGGGATGAATTAGTGCAATTGTAATAATGGTTGTGGGTCTGGTAGATTACGTGGTTTTGTTTATCATGACCAACTTGCCAAATAATTCTATAGGTTGATCGGGAGTGAAAGCCATGAATGTCTGGTTCCATTTCTCGTAATTTTCTCGCACAGGTTACGCGACTACGAGATATGTGACATGTGGTTGTTTTGGAGCAGACACCTAAAAATCCAAACCGCAGAGGTACTTGCCAGGCAACTTTTTGTTTCGAGAAGCCTCTCCTTTTAAGTACCAATAAAAAAACCTCAATTGAATGGGGGTCTGTCCTGATTACATTTTCTCTCCAAAAGAGTTTACCATTTTTCCATGTACGAATTTTACTGAAGGACAAATAACCTCAGAGTCCAATTTCTTTTTATTCAGTTACTTTAAGGCTAAGGAAAAAATGGGATTGTACAGGAGCCATCACAAAGTCAGACACAAAAAGACACAAAACTTGGAATACAAACACGAAAGCGCCATGTTCCGCCTGTTGTTACATCCCAATGATAACTCGCTTTTCCTCAAAATCATATCTCAAGTCATCTAAAAAATCTCTCTGGCCTACTTTGCTCCAAAATAACTACTATTTCCCATGTCCAGCTTTCCCTTTCCCGCTTTCTCCTAGGACGAAGGCTTTTGTGTCATAATTTGGTACTTGATGTGCTTGTTGCAAAACCACTATATCTCTTCATCTCAACAATTGGACTCTACACTCAGTATGAAAAAGGCAGTTGGTTGTCTGGGTGTTCTTATTACACACAATGACTTTTCCTTTTGTGCCCAAACTACTTTCTTCTTGTGAAAGGAGTAAAATAAAATGGCTTAAATCCACGAGTTCTTTCACCGCTCCAGCGCATGGTCATGGTCGTCAGCTTTTTTTTGTCTAATAGAATGATATATGCATGACTTAGTCCGGAATAGAAATCATTTCAATCACAAAAAAATGTGTAGACTCCTTCTTCATCCTAAAACGTAGGATGACGAAAGTCATCGGGTTTTTGCAAAGTTTAAAAAATGTAGGAAAGAGTAGATGCATGCAGTTGAGAAGAAAGACATTAGGCCTAGATTACTTTCTTTGAGTGAAAGTCGACTCCAATTTTGGTTTTCATCACATCCAGTGCATGACACTCTCGTGATCATTTTTTTCTCGTGTGTACCCATCTGATGAGAATTGTCATCAAACACAGAAAAAGCTCTTCGAACCTAAAAACCCACATATTGCCTGGCATAACGACAAAGAACGTTAACTTGATAGTAGAGAGTTGTACTGCTGAGTCTTGGAATTTTGTCCTAGCCAAGATCGAATGACTTATACGATGATCATCAAGACGAGTCATCATTTCAACAAGTACGAAAATTTTCGCTTGACAGATTTCCATCCACACAGCAGTTCAACGAATTGCGGTTTTGTAATGGCATCAACCCAAAACGGGACGTGGACTACGTTGAGAAAAGTTCGGAGAATGACAATGGACGCTAGGAAAATACTCAAGAGAGATTCCTCTTCACCAGGGTGTATAGATTTGGCTAACTGATCCTGAGGAGCAAAAGTTGTAAAACATATTTTATAGTTGTGTCGATGGTTGAGCCAATTGAACGGAGTGTCTGTCTGAAATATCGGAATGCTCATTTATTTTGACGAGTCGTACTTGTTCAAGCAGAATGAGACCTTTCCAGGTTACACTTCCTGGGACCTCGACAGTACATTGATTAGAAAAAATGATGTGAACTGTTCTTGGGAATTGTGTTT
>VICI01001494.1:0-22055 GCA_019593645.1 Akabosia matsudoensis
TTCTTCAATGCAGACGTACAATTTGATGAAATATCACTTTCACCAGACAAACACGCACAGAGTTGCTATACTACTCGATAGCAGGCAAGAACTGAGGCCTAGTTCTCAACAAGACAGAGATGAAAAATACTTTTACTTTGCTGCGCGACGGAGAAACTTGAGACATCCAATGGAACTCAAGACTATGCATAAAACTTTCTGTTTTTTTTACACTCATGCCGAGCTCTTCCTCTCTCTATTCTTTGGCTTTTGCGAAATTGGGCAATATATAGTGAGAGCCCATTCCGCTGAAAGTTTAATCCTAAGGTTTAGGTTGAATAATACCTACATTTTTCTTTGAGACTGTGAGGGCCTTGCTTATAATAGCTTTTCTGACCGGGTAGTATAATCTTGTTAATATTCTCGTCCTCGACAAAAGGAAGTAGTAAATATACTCTTCTTTCTTTGCCTATTCCAGCACCTTCAATTTTTATACAGTTTTTCGGCTGAGAAAGTTAAGAACTGTTGACGTTTCTGCAGATAAACTTTATATTTCATTCAAGAATGAAGGGCATGTTTTACAATGCATGAAAAAAAAAATTCGTAGAATAGGAACTCGAAGGGTTGAAGAGTTTGTTTTCTCTTTTTTTTCTGTGTATGGAAAATTATATAGATGATAAGTTTGAGTAACAAGACCAGACAAGAGAACAAACAGTGTAAGCAAATGAAAACTCTTCCGGTGAAAGAAAGATTTTGCTGTTGTGTGTTTACTAAAAAAAGACTAGGACTAACGTTCTTTTTTTGGGCATTGTTTTCTAGTTTTGAAACGAGATAATTTAAACTGTATGTTTGCACAAGGACACTTGTACATGACTGAGGAGATGCTCTCTTGAAAGCACTTGGCTTGTCAACAAAAATGTTTTTTTATTACATCTTAGGAACGAGAAGAGTTATGTGACAGGTTCGGGGTACACTGAGATGGAGATGTTATAGCTATATTACAACAATTTTTTATGTTAGGCCGGAGCTTTTTATGAAGAAAGTTACGAATAAAGTGAAAGTGCGGAGGTTGATAGCATTTTTTATATTGTAAGGGTCTTTCCAAGTTTAAATGGAAATTCATTCGGACAGTTGTGCGTACGTGCGTGGTAGGGAAACGGTAGCTAGACAAATTAAAGATGATTTTTATATTTTAACAAGAAAGCTCTGCTGGAGAGTCGTTACCATTTTAGTCGACAAGAGTACATTATCGAGAGCTGCTTTGTAAAGTAAAATGTACATTTTGAATTTTGCTTAGCGAGTGAAGAAAATAATTTTGCAGAATAGCATTTCAAACAAAGTAGGCTATCAGCGAAGACAGGCTGCGAATGAATTGGTAGAGAATTCTATCTTAGATATATTTTTGGAACAACCTCCTGTGGAGCTTGCAGAGGGACTATAAAAAAGCTGCGTTTCACATTCGATTTGGTTTGAATCTTTAATGGTCTTTTTATAGTGCACTTTGAATGTATAGAAGAGTATCATAAAATAAAAAAAAGTGAGAATAGTAAACGGTTATCTTAACGGTTTCTTTTACAACTTTTTATAGAGAGGTTACTTTTCGTAACATAAAAAATGTTCAATAGGTTTTTTGACAAAATGCATTACAATAAATCGCAGTGATCGGTGATTGTTTAAAAAAATATGTACTTTTAAAGACTCGGCCATGATTTTTATTTGAACATTGCCGTATAAAGATTCAGGTAAAACAAATCTACGCTAAATATTTTATTCTTGTACAATAAAGACGAAATAACTTTTTTATCTTCTATGTGACCCTTGACCTTCCCCTCAGTCTTCATTTTTGAGCCAGATACGAGATGCAATTGAATATAAAATAGCATTAGCCAAGAAGAGAACCTATAAAGATTAGATCAAAGCCAAGTAATTATAAAAATAATGGCATTTTCGCACAAACACAGCATTTTAATTTACTCACAAAGGAGGCGTAATGCTCTTCGTAGTATGGAGGATAGTACAGCTCGTCATATTTAAGATTTTTCGTACGATGAAGATCCTCCTGACACCTTTCCGTGTCGCAGTTCTCCTCGATAACTTTTTGGATGGACATTAGTCCTGAGAAAGCAGCTGCGATTGAAAGAACACAAGCGAGAACGTGAGCTCGTTGATTCTGAAATATTAATAAAAAAATAGTAGTGATTTTATTAAAGGATGGATTGATGTTGACTTTTAATATTAAGCTCACGATTCTTTCCCATAACAAGTCATTCCTAACTTCGAGAAAACAGCAAAGAAGAAAGTTGAAAAGGAACGAGATGAGAACGGTTAGGCTCCCAAGGACCATGGACGCATGTGTAAATCCTGTTTTTTCGTATCCAGTAAATTTAGGGCCTCTCATTTGGCTAATTATCTTTTTAAAGTCACGCGTCCCAGGGTTGAGGGTCTCGGGGAAAAAGCCAGGCCACAATAAACCCACAGCGACGCTGCCGATAATCATGCACCCGAGACGGACTATCCCAGCCCGACCTGTGAAGTAGGAGAGCTCACGACGAGGACTTAGTTTGGTTATCTTACTGTGCTGAAGGATATCACTTTCCACGGCATAAACCAACTTTTTCTCTTTTGACTCCTCCATTTTGATAACTCCAAGGGCATGACGGTCACAAGGAGTTTGGAATGTAACAAAGTGGTCAGTACAAGTAATTCTCAAAATACCCCGGTAAAAGAAGGAAAATAAAATATATGATAGTCACATAAGCAACTGTTGAAATGATAGAACTAAAACGTTAGTGGCATAATACTTTTCTTTCTGATCAATAGTTTTCATGCAAAGTTAATATGCGCGACAATAAATTTTGTTTGGAAAATAAGCAGAAGGGATAGCACATTTGACATTATGAAATTTACATTTATGTTTGTTTCATTGAGTTTGTTCCATGTTTGGACAAATTTTACTGCAGAACAATTTGATGGTTTACAGGTTTAAATATGTATTCTAGCATGGCAGTCTAGCACGGCTTTCCCTTTCAATATTCTATTGCAAGAGAAAATTTCATGTAATTTTCTAAGAAAATCGTTACTTGAACGAAAAATGTAGAACGGTTAGGAACTTCAGATGATACTGGAAGGAGGTGGCTCAATAAAACAAATTAATGATAGGGTACGGTCTGAATCGTTCATACAATAAAGAAAGTAGACATACATAGACAGAATTTCGCTGTAAAACTCTATAAATGACGAACGTTAACCACGGAGTTAATTTGAAGGATCAAACGTGTGCTTAATTAAACAATTACAAATGTAAAGTATAAGCGCTGCTGCAGTGCTATCAATTATAAAGCGTAGAAGATTAAAACGTGGGCCAGTTCAATAATTTTTCAGTTTTTATTTACTTTCACTAGAAACAATCAACATGTTGAATAGAAAACATTGTCAAACAATAACGAACACGAAAACGGTGTCAATCAAGTAAATGATTCCTATTTGAACATGATGATTTTCCAGTGAGTCTTTGGAGGAATACAAACGCTGTGCATTTTAGTCGAAAAGACCTGTTAATGAACATAGAACAAGAAACGTTAATTCAAGTCTATCAAATACTTATCACATTGGAATGAGTAGAAAAACATCTTACCGAAGCCCATGTCGTCATCCTCTTCTTCAGACTCCTCTTTCTTCTTCTCTTCTTTTTTGGATGGGGCGTCAGCTGCTGCGGCAGCAGCAGGAGCGTCACCACCTCCGGCAGCGGGGGCAGCTCCAACTCCAGATCCGACGTTGGTGATGAGGTCTCTGACATTGATACCTGCAAGAGAAAACAAACATTAACTTCCTTAATAGCTCACAAATCATGTTACTCCAAATTCAATTGTTAAAATATCCTCAAACGTACCTTCAAGAGCCTTGGCGAAAAGTCCAGGCCAGTAGGGCTCAACGTCAACACCAGCAGCCTTCAAGATAGTTTGAAGCTTCTCACCCTAAATTTAAAAAAAAAACCAAATTAAACAGACACTTCGAACAACCCTACAGTTTCGCGATGCTTAGAATAAAGATTTTTATTGTTAATTGTACTTACGGTAATTGCGACTTCATCATCAGCCAGGATGAGAGCGGCATAGCAGCAAGCAAATTCAGCAGTTGACACGGCCATTTTTTAGAAGTTTTTTAAAAAACTTGTTTTAAAAGACTGAAAAAGGGTTGAAAAAATTGTACTCGTTAAAGTGCAAGTCGCTTATTCAGCCTTAGCTCCAATGGAGAACAAAGCACTATTAAGGTCCTCGAGATAATCGTAAGGGACTAAATTTTTAAAACACTATCGCCAGCACTGGTCCTACCAGGATCGCTCTTCAACACATTCAGACTTACAATGATCGGAAAAGTGCAGAACAAGATGAGTATGTGTAGTGTCGGCGTGCTCGTTGCCTCCGTTTCTTCAAACCATGCCGCTTAGTTGAAACATTCCTTCAAAGAGGGCGCCATAAAAATTTCAACATGCAAAATGTACTTAGACACCAGCAACAAAGAAAACCGTTTTTACAGGGCATTGTCAGACTTAGGCTTTTTAAAATGCATATTTTTATTTGAAAAAATATTTCGTTCAAACAAATTAAAATAAAAGGCAAATTAAATAAGTAAACGATTTGGCTATTTAAAAAAAAATCAAGGTCGGTCCTGACTATGAACTTTATCCNAAAAAAAATCAAGGTCGGTCCTGACTATGAACTTTATCCCAATCCTTGGCATTCTCAACGTCTAGTTCAGCAGGCTGATTGTGGTCACAAGCCTTTTCTATCTTTTTCACAATGTCGTCGGGAAGATAAAGCTCAGGGACTTCACGCATAAACTGACCAGGCATTCCAAACCCGGCCAGATAACCTTCGATCTTACATGCCAAGTGGCTGTGTGCCATTTGATGGGGATGTAAATGCTTGCTTAACAGTTTCATCAGGTCTTTGTTGGACTGAAGTAGGAAGTGTTGGCAGTCACTATGAAAAAATTTACAGAATAAGCGTGAAATGTAATAAATATGTATGTAAAAATATATGCAAAGTGATATTCGCATTTTTTGGGTTACTCTTCGGATGGTATAAAAGTTGTAAAAGGCCGTATCATTGTTGTTATCTGAGGGGCATGCTTTTTCTGCTCGTTCTCTAGACATTCTTTGGCTAGTTCTTTCTCGTCCATAGAATGGTAAAATATCGTCGATTGGTTCTGAAATGATATACCCGTCTATGATTAAATTTTCTAGACGCTATTGTAAAAAATCAGTTACAACCTCATTGGATTCCGATTCCAAGAAAATATCATGGTGTGACCAAAATATCTCAATTAGCTGCTCAAATTTGACCGTTTCTGGGTTATACTCTATATCTACAGCCAGCGTGTGATCGCCTCTGTACGAAAAAAATGTACACGTGTCCAATTTATGGTTATTGTTACAAAAAAGATAGAACAAATTTTATCATATTAAAATACTAGCGCACGGGATTTGATAGGTAGGATGCTCAGTTAGCCCCCCAGCGAAGCCAACTTTGACACGGATCACTCCACGAACTATTCCAAATCTCGCTGCGGGATAGAAATGTGGAGCCATCCCAAACCTTTCGTCATAACAAATTTGTTAGCCACATTTTATAACACTCCTTTATCTATAGAAATTTCCAGTAAAGTATTTGCATTTCCTACGTTGCATGAGCTCCTTCCACTTCCTCCCACTCAGCATCACATCGGTTTGAGCTTAATTGCTAGAAACAGCATTTAACCAATTCATAGAACTGCTCCGTGTTAATTGAATTGAATGCATATAAGCAAATGTTATTATTAGCTTACTGTTTCTTTGAAATTGGTGTCCCATTCTGGCTCCACCTTTGTTCCGCAACAGCCCATTTCTGTAGTGAGAATCTTGGCGACTGGCGATGTATTCATCGGAACTCGCGCAATTTTCATATACTTGTTTAAATACAAATATGCACAATTGATAATAGTTATTATTGGCATGGCGTTCATTTGATGCTGTTGTCGTTGGAAATTAAGATACTTTATTTGATAAAACAAATCATGACGATTTTACACTTTGAACTGATGCTACTTCACGTTGCTGTAGCATGCCTTCTAATCGCTGACATATGCCAGGATGATTATGGTGAACCGAGTTGTACACGACATCAATCGATGGAAACGTTATACTTTGCTCGAGCATGATTTTTATAAGGGCTCTTCCTAAACTGTCGCGGTAGCCGAGATCCACGGCGTATTGATCTGCTGCGTATTCACAACTTATCTCGTAAATTTGGGTCAGCCAGTCAGTGATCTTTTCTTCAGACAGTTTTACAATTAAAAATAATCATTTTCGACAAGTTCATAGCTTTTAAAAAGTTCTCATAGATATATATTCTAACCATAACGTAATAACGAAGAAGAAGATAATACGCTATTATTGTTCCAGGTAAGTAGCCAGCTCCAGTCTTTTGATTAAGACGATAATCATATACATCCAGGCCAAATAGTTTCATTGTCGTTTCATTTTTTCGGAGCCAGTGCATGAGTAATACAGTCGACCAGTTGGTTAGGTGCCAAATTATCAAACTTTTCAATGAATGCGAGTAAAACCAGTGGCCCAGTTCGTGGGCAACGACAGCTTCAACCTCTTCAGTAGACAATTCTAAGTTACGTGTATCCTCTGATAGAGAGCCTTGCAATACTAAAATCCGTCGATATCCAAAAATCCCGAAGTAAAAAGCGTTTGTTTTTTCATTTTCCGAAGAAATTAAGAGTAACTGGTCCGATGAAAACCCGACCCGATCACAGAGCTGGCTCAAAACAGCTTTCAAGTTGCTATAACTCTCTGAAGTGTTCGGAACTGCCTCTAGATTTGATTCTTGTTGTCTAATCATTATCCAGATTCCAAGCATGGGGTGGCTTACTACACATATAGCTATGAAACAACTCCAGCAAATTATTTCGGAAATTATGGACATCCAGTCTAGCCAGGACATAAGCAATGTTACAAAGCCGGCTGCAATGCCTACTGGAATTAACCCCGACCCTATGTCATAATCCAGGTCTGTTGATGAAGTGTCAGCATCGACCACAGGTGCTTCTGCAAGATAACTTTTAATCATGAGTAGGAGAATCGAAGACAGTTTGAGAAATACGGCGATGATCACCACAAACGATATATTTCTCGCTATTTCATTGGAGAAAAACGCAGGCCAAATTGGGGCCAAATAATTTGGTAATGTCCCATGAAAATTTTATCAAATCAAAGAGAATTATACTCAGCCAGACTAGAATTGTTACAATCTTTAGCCCGGCGAAAATAAATATTTTATTAAGTGTGTAATCCCGACAAGCTCGAATGTCTGAAATGGTGTACAGCTCAGGCTCTGGATCATATTGTCTTATGACTTCGGGAACATCATTGATGGAGTCGACATGGGCGTACTAAACAATTTAGCTAATTTAAATTTTGAAATGTAGATAATTAGAGTCATTTTCGTGTTTCTAACTTGTCGATAATAAATGTACAACGAGACAATCAGCTCCATGAGAAAACATCCAATCAGCCATGGTTTCAACGTTCCGTCGCTTCCACTTTTACCGCTGCCGTCACTCGAGTTTGAGGTTAGGTTTGTTTCGAATAACGAACTTAAATTCTCCTCTTCAACCATGTTTATCGAAGACAATTATGCATAAATCGACGAAGAGAAATAACCCGAAAAATATCCTAAATAGTTTTAAAATTTTCCCATGGCAAAATACCGTGTTACGCTCACTAGAGACGATGTAGGCAGAAAATTTTCGCACAACTTTCTATGTCCCACAGGGTTTTAACCAAAGCGTTTGAATATAATTTTTAGATTGCAAATGAATATGACGTAGCTGATGCATACTTTCACCTACTTCCATAAGGAGTATCAGATCATGCCAGAAAAGTCGTTCAAGAGTATAAACTAATGGTTACTCAGGTTACGACCTGCATCAGTTTCTTTGTTAGAGGGCAATGGCGTCATTATGTCGGGCGTATTGTATGATGGAGTTCGACATGTGGGTGGATAGATTCTCATTTCACCTCAGCGTAATGAAAAGTGAAGCATGATTAAATCATGCTGCATGATCTTCTTACTGCAGGTATTTATTCATTATAGCTATTATCGCTAAGTTCACAATTTTCAGGGAAAAGTCGTCATTCTTTTAAGTACATATCAGAGTTCCTAGTAATTGTAATAATAACTATAGTTCTTACGTCTTGCTTTCTTGTTTTTAGAACTAGTATGTAGTATGTTTTGAGTTCAGTTCTGGAACAGTTGTCGATGTAGCTTGTCCTTCCAACCGTTTCACTCTTGACGTGAGATCACGGATGTTCCGAGAAAAGGCTACGAGCATTTCTTCTACATATCGTAGTCGAAAATTTAATGACTCTAGAGTCACGGAATCTTCTTCCTCGGTTGGAGGGGAAGACGCCGGTGGGTCTACTGTCACAGTAACCTTAATAAATTGTGTTAAGTTACCCCAATCGAAAATGAAATAGGCAGAGAAAGTAAATTACGAAAATTATGTCTTACAATTTCCGACTCTGTTTTCACGATGAAAATTGTCGCCAAGAGTATAACAATTGAGACATGAAATGACTGCTGGCGCTGCATGGTTGTTGTGGGCGGGAAAAAGCTGTTGCGCAAATGAAACAACTATCCGTAATGACCCACAATCGCTTCTCGTGAAATGCCATGCTCCTGTTCCTGCTATGACTATCCGTACGATTAGTTATTAATTTATTCGCTAAAAGCAGTTGTGTTGTCCAATAATCTAGATTATTGACAACATAAATCATCTCGATACCCCATTATGAGTACAATCAGTCTATCCATTGTCTACGATTCGGAATTTAAATAACCATGCAGCCCAAGCTATTTTTACTGACACATGATACTGTTCGACAGTTAGGCAGGCCATAGATTTCCCCTTAAAATCCATTAACAATAATAGGGAAACAAACGCCAATCTCTCATCCGCTTCATTTTGAGCATCCTCTTCGTAGGAATTCCACCAAGGAAAGATCCAACGGCTGTTTATTCCAAAACTTGAACACACAATTCACTTAATTTTCAAAGGGCATGTCTTAGTTTAGTTTTCATGCAGTTCATTGCCCTGCATTAGGGTTGATGATTGTGCTTACAAAACAAATCTTAACGAAAAAAGTATATATATTTCGAAATGGCCACAGATTGCATGCATGTAGGCATTATAATTTTAATGGCCGAATTAAAACTTGTTAGGGTTAGTCTCTAGATTAGTCAAAGGAATTACTTTACGTCAAAATCAAAAATGAAATATTGTCTGCAGCAGTCTGTGTTGATTCTGCACACGCAATCTAATCTAGATAGTACACCACGGACATTAGGGTACGTATTAATTTTTCATATCGCAATGCAATTCTGACTCGGGTTTTAGGGGAGTCCTTCACGGTTGTATTATTCCCCTTTAATGTAAATGTTGTTTCAGCATGAGTTATGAAGGCCATTTTGAGTAAGGAAAATATAATACAGCATAAATTTTGTTGGACGGGAATGGACATTCCAAGTACATTTATGGAATGCAACGTATTCCATTCCAAGTAGGCAATCTTTGAAGTAGTAGTGTTTGTTTAGGCCATGATGAATTCCTGAATACAATTTAGACACAGCTTTTTTGAATGTTTGTTAGGATTCAAGGAAAGTTGTTGAATTTCCTTGTATTAGTATTGCAAATGGACAATAGAAATTGAATCTGTGTCACATGTTGATAAACTTGTAGACAGTATGTCTGTTTCTCAGGGACTTTTTGAAACGAAAACAAAAACAAAACTACGAATCCAAATGGACAAGCAAGCGGCAAATTACAAACATGGAAAGTTTAACAATAGACGTAACGACACTTGTTTTGTTGGCATCATTCTGAGAAATAATTTTACGAACATCGCCCTTCGTCAACAAGAAGACTGGGATCCTTTTGCAAAAGTTTGAATGAGTGAATAGTTTATTGATTTAAATAATATGTACAGATGTACATCATCTGAAAATTCTTATGTTATGAAAATACTTTGAAGTTTTTTTCGGGGATTTGAAAGGACTGTGTTGTAATGGTGGCTGGCTGGATAAACAAAGCAACTTGAAAGGATTTTCTTATTATATTTTCGTTTGGAATAATAGAAATTCACGGTATTTGGTAGTATGAAATATAAAAGCTTCGCATAGGTATTATAATAATAAGTGAGCACTTAAGATACGTACGAAAAAATAATTCAAGGAAAAAATAAAATAAATAAAGATAACATACACAAACAAAAGCGAGCTGCCATGAAAGAATTTTTCAGTACAAGCAACAATACTTTTTACTTGTAATATCCTTGTCACCCAGAAAGTCCTTTGCTGGAAATTGAAGGTCGCTTTCAAAATAAAAATGTTGTTGAACCAACCATTGCTGTTCTATCTAGCCACAAAAATTAGCTGCGAACGGTCTTACATGTGTCTCCATTTCTCAACTTTGTAAATGTAATGCATATAATTATTTAAAGCCTCTCCCTATACCAAAAATATAACTTGCAAAAATTAAAATTAATTATGATCCTTTTCCCTAGGCGAACTTTCTGGTACTTTGTCGGGTTGCAAAAATGTTGGAATAATTAGAAATACTACTCTGAACAATAGTGTTACTGGAAATGTCTTATATTGCGTCTAACCTTTAGATGACAAGAGTCTATTTTAGTATACACTTTACTACTATTGCCCCTGGTGCGCATCCGTTGCTCTGGTTTTGGCACGGCTACAAAGTGAAAGTAGCTTTTCTCTTCGCACGTTGTAGGAAACGGCCCAGTTTTAGGCCGACCGCTGTCTGAGCTAGTGTTTGAGACTTTTTAGTTCCGTCTCCATTTTAACTAACAATGCAATAAGTTTACTTTGCGTAAAAATTACCTGGAATTTCCGATTTAAGAAATTTTCACTGCAATCCACTCAGCAGTCATATCCAGCTGCATTAGCCAATATTTTATTGTGTTAGTTTTTCGAAGAAACTCCTCACAAAACTTTGGTCTCAAAATTCACATTAGGGTGAAAAGGAGGATTTGTAAATGAATGTGCGCTGCTCTCGACTTCCAAAGGAGCCGCCAAAGTTGACTAATTTTCTGTCTAAAACCGATTCCAAAAGCTATTCACCAGTCGTGATTACCACAACTATTTCCTAACTTTTTTTTCGTTAAAAGAAATTAAACGGAGGAAGTGGCTCAAGCTCTAGTCCAAAGTGAAAGTGAACTCTCGTGAGATATGAGTTTCCACATCCGTACAAGTTGGGTTGCTCGTGGGTTTCCTATCGTTTGAGAAATGATCTAATTTGGACTGTTTGCAGCGCAAAAAAATTCCTGCCAAGAAAACCCAAAGTTTACGGGCTCACACCGCTTTTTAAAATATTCATATTTTATAAACTGGTAAGAATTAGATCCTAATTTACGCTTGATTCATGCTGCCAAAATTGTTTTGGGCAATAGAGAAAAGTTGGTAAACAGCCTGAGTGTATTTGCATAGCTGTTTTAGCATGATCATATATTATTATTGTTGGTTTTTCAAAACAATACATTATCCAACCATACGGTTAACCGTAAATTGAAATGGAAGTCTGAAATTGTATAGACAAGGTCTGTTTTTGTAATCTGAAAGGTTCAAGTATGGCCAAAATAGCTTTATAAAAGCTTTTATGAATTATCAAGTGTTTCCACAAAACCGCTGCTTCTACGATCCTCTATATCATACCCCATAATGCTTAACTTTCACTCAAAAGACTTAAAAACGTCAATTAGGAGAACAAGCAACTCATGCAGCTGAACTGAACTCAATATTCACTAAACTCATCATGAAAAGTACCCGTGTATCACAAGTCGAGCCATTTTATGGTAGACCAACAAAGGCTTCTAATTCTTCTTCTACAATAACGCTTTCACCTTTGTTGTATTTTTGGCATTTCCATGGGAAACCCGTCATCGGTTGTTTTGATTTGTTTTGTGCTTTGTAGTCATCTCATTGTGCTGTTACATTTTTCGTAGGAATGGGCAAAATGCAAAAGGATTTCCGGAGAGGACATGTTGATCTGTTGAAAGAGAAAAAAACACACAAACAAACTTTTCCTCGGCATAAATCAAAATATCAAAAGCATATCTCTGTTGCAGTAAGTCCACCTGGACGAAAAAGGCAAATCTACTTCCAATTTTTTATGACCAAACCATGAGAAGGTAATTTTGAGAACTGAAGAAACGCGCGAGTCTACTTCAGCTCTATCTCAGCATTAACAAATATGCATTATGTATCTAGGGAGAAAAATCAAATTACCGAAATGCATTTTCCAGATCACTGGAAAAAAGGATTGAACTTGACAGAATGTAACTTGACATCTGAAATTCCAATGCACTCGCGGTTATTCAGTTTTCCTTTTCATTCTCCTTCAGAATACGTGGATGTATTCATTTATCTTTTTTTTTGCTTTTCCGAATCCAGTCAACAGACCAAAAGTTTTGTGAACCTTGACGAGACTGTTCATGCAGAAAATAATGTAATTCTTCGAAAAAGCTACCTTACTGGGCTGGTACATCAAACGACTCGATAATAAATCGGATTCTATCTATGCATAGAAATTTTTTTCAAAGAATAAGTGACTTTTACTCGATTCTCCTATGGGGTTTCGCCTCGGAAAATATACAGATAACGTGGTTTTACATTCTCAAAAAGCATGATTGGTAGTGATTGACACTACAAAAAAGTAACATGTTATCTATTCCTAAAATAAGCAGTACATTCATTACTTCCAATTGACTTCTGAATAGTTCATGAAAAGTTCTGTAACATTGAAATAGGAGATTTCTCAACGAATAAACCTAGTCTTAGCTGATTTTTTTTGTCTGAGTACTACCAACTAGTCCGTGTAGACTAACGACACAATACCTATATGAGAGTGAATCAAATATTCACGAAGTTTTACCGCATTCTGTATGATTAATTAATTACCTAAGCAGACTGCGTTTTAGAAAGACTTATTTTTCGCCATCTCATTGAACCATAGATACTAATAATACTTATGAAAACATTAATCTGCAAAGGGGCAATTAAAAATCATGGCAGGAACGTAACGTGAGATTACGCATTAAATGTATAAAATAAAGCCTGAAGTTGAAATATTTCATTAAACTGCAGGAACGGGGTACAAGCAACAAGAAAAACTCATTCGAAGGGATAAAGAAAGCGCATGTACTTCAGTAGAAAATTCTTCAACGAGTCTGTGGGAGGAGTTTCCTATTGACCAACGAAAAACATATATATCGTCTCAAGTATTTTATTAAACTTGACAGCCTTTGGCAGGATACTGTCTGTATCATTACCGAAACAGATATTCGTTGTCGTCACATATTCATGAAGTGGAAAGAATAGGGGCACAGCCGTCGATTTCAATACAATAAATGATCGTCTGTACCAAAGGAATGCAAAACCAGTGCTTTTCTGAAAGAATAAAAGAACCACAACTCTGGCCTTTAAACTTTGACGTCTGGCTCGGAAACACAATCCTTCCATATTAGTCTGCAATCACATAAATCTAATTTCCGAATCAAATTTCAATATTGGATTACTAATCCATATTTACTAAATGTCCAAATTGACTGACCATAACACATGAGACATGAATAATTACAAAACCTTAATTCCCTGGAGATACGCTAGCTTTCCTCCCATTGTAGTGTAATACTTATGTATCTATGTACTTGACGCATAATATGTCCCTGGGTTCATAGAAAACTAATAATTCATACCGCATGTTTCTTTTATCTCCCCGCAAATTGACCAACGACAACCCCGCCAAGAAACCACAAACTTACCCCAAAATAGTGATTTATGAGCTCTCTTTGCAAAAACTGGTCGATTCGAGCTAAAAATTAGTGCAATATTTCATCCTTATTCACGCGTGTGTTGTACAATTTTTTTAGCTGGGAGGGTTCCTTTGCTTCGCGTGTCACAGAGTCACATTACAGTTCATACGCATGCCACACACGTCAGAGTATCTGTGAACTCATGAACAACCTCTGGCAACGATTTTATGGTAGGTATGCTTTTTTTCATTCATGAACTTTTATCATACAAATACTTTCTCTGAACTTGTACAAAACTTTGTTTTCCATTTTGTCCAGCAAGTCCAGCTATGGCAAATATGATTGTATATTTTTTTAAATAACTACTTTCACGTCTTAAGCGAGCATCAACAGCATCTACAAGCCAATTTGTAAGCTAAAATAGCTTGCCTGAAACATTTTTTTTAAAACTGTATTTTTATTGATGAAGCAATCGAATAGGAAGCATCCTCAGGTCAGAGATAAGCAGTGGAACATATGCTTGTCAATAAAAATAAAACTTCCTGCACAAACTATGCCTCCGCGATCGAGCCCAGACGCTCAGCTAACCAATTGGAGGTCATCAACCCAAGTATCTTTCCAAAGAACTTGGTATTAATCTAAAAACATTGGTGGATATCTGTATGCTAAATAGGATTCTCCATAAAAATGTTGAATAAAAAGCTCTTAAGTTTCCGTTTCAATTCAAACGATCGCGCAATATAAGCGGCTGTACATTCATTTCCTTTGTAACCTAGTTTTGCTCCAACTTGGCAAAGTGAAAGTAACGTATGCGGTGAAGTGTAAAAGTTATCTCAAGACAAAGACATTACTGTATTTTATGCGATGTAATAAAAAGCCGGGTTCCCTGGCTCAGATAGATCTATAGTAACGAAGTGTACCATCTGGTTTACAGCGCACTAAATGTCTCCTCCGATTACACTATAACAAGTTAAGAGGTTCTAAATTATAATTACCATTTTAGACGAGACTTGAACAGACATAGTGTTACTGCTCCGACGCACATGTTTCCTAGTGGCAGTTGAAACAATAGAAGAAAAAAGATTTTACTAGTCCAATATACTCCTACACAGATCAAAAGTTTTTTCTGTCTGTGACTCTAAAATTGTAATAAAAGCAGGAAATAAACTAAAAGAGATGAAGACAATGACAAATGCACTGGTGAAAACATTGTGGAGAAACAAAATATACATTCAATACATAAAAATTTATAAATCTCTTTGACAACCATAGAATTGACCTTGGCCACAACAAAAGCGTCTTATCAATTTTCTTTGTCTTCCTCCAAACATAAAACATTTTTCGGATCAGATTGAACACACAAAATAGATCAACGTCGGCAGACAAAGTGGATAAAAAAGGGATGGTGTAAGTATAACCAAAAATCCTTTACCATTTTTTCTTTCTACCTGGCATTGGTGAAAGTGAAAGTAGACGTACGCATAAAACTACAGCTAAGTTTTATTCTACTTTTTGTGTGCCTGAGAGAATCTGTCGAAACGATCCTTCCATGAAATGATGCAAACCATAAAATGGGCTTTCTATCTTTATTAGAATAGAGAGAACAAAAAATTGTAGACTATTTGAGAGAAAAGAGAAAGCATACAACTGGCATCCGAGCATTCATCGCAAATGGTAACCGGGGCATTTTAGGAAAACCGAATACCATAAAAACTATAAAATTTTATGAACTGTTTTACAAAAATGTGCTTTATTAATTAATACGTTTACATGCACGCGCAGTCATTTCTTTCATTACCTCCAATTATCCTCTTTAATAATAAGTCACGCTCTATTAGAATAGTTTGGAGTAAAATGCGGGCATATGGAGTAATTTGCACATTTGGCAGCTTATATATAGTGTATTTCTCACTATCTAACTGTTCCCGTCTTCCCCTTAATATTCGTCAAAGCTTTCTTTCTTGCTTTTCTAAATTTTTACCTCGATGAATGACTTTTGGGAAAATTAGTGCAAGTCCAGAGCCAGGATTAAATATAAAACAGATTTGGAAATTTAACGGTCATCATTGACCTACTAATGTAGTATTCCTATTCCTAAGCCTTCGAAAGAAGAGGATATGGGATTAAAAGGTTTCAAGACGATTTTCTTTTTTAATGCTTTCACCACCCCTGCACAATAACAAACGGTGACAGCTTTATTGTACTCATGGGAACTACACACTCGTGGGTTCTCTGAAAAACAAATAAAGTTATCTTTACTCCGTTTTTACCACAAAATCGGTTGGCGCAAATCAAATAGATTCGAATGCTTTCACCATGCGTTCGTCAGCAGAAATGAAAATTCTGCCCCGTTTCCCTAGCTAGGCTTACGAAATTCTATGAATTTTAATGGCTGACCATGGCGGTTTTTTCTCTCTAGTTTTTTATACTCTGGATTTGGTAGAAAGAATGTCGTAAAAAATCCTTGGGCTCCTCGAAAATGTCCTTCACGCGAGGACACATTCCACTGCAATGCTTGTTTTATCACGGCAATATCCATACAAACGTACATGTTGCGCACACATAATATTTTTTTATGTTGTGTACTTTGCCGAAAGCATTTGCGCAAAGATAAACAAACTTTCACTTTGCTGAAAATCAGAGCAAATAACATATTTAATCGGTTTATGCATCTGCTCAGCAGAATTCTTTCGGCAAACTTGCTTTGTTTGCTCTGTACATTTACCTAGTTTAAGTAAGATGCAGTTTGCAAATTTAAGCCACTCTAGATAATGGACATTAACGTAAAAACATGTGTTTTTGTTGAGTTAACACATAAAGTTATGCTCGTCGTTCTGCAGAAGTTGCCAAGGCTTTCAGGTCCAATAAGATTTTCCCCGAATTGAGGTTTTACAAAGTTTTCTTCGAAAATCAACGCCCGTACGTTTTGTTTTCCAAGCATGTTGTCCTAACAAGACTCGAAGGGCTTCACAAAAGGTTTTTACAAATTGTCGCCAAGGCTGGCAGCCCAATTAATTTCACTTGGGGTTTCTGGAGAAGACTCGCCGCATAAGCGTGCTTCCAAGGTGAAACAGTTAATTGTGTACGCCTGCCCATTATCATGACGAATAACAAAATATTATGATCTAAACTTTGTAAGTCTTTCGAGATGTTATGCACGAGCAATTCTAAGCATTACCACGTTTCAATCCTCAAAGCAACTTTGTCTTTGCCTTGTACAACTTCCCAGAAGAAACTAATCCTTATGAGGGTATTTTTTTTGTATTCGAAATTTTAATGAGTCGCATTATCATCCAACACGAGAAGAGAGTTGTTTAATTTAAAACTTTGTCAAAAACTTGGTCCACTTAAAACCAATAAACTTTATACCTACCATTTTCCGTGAACACATTTCCCTAAATTAAAACACGGATCACGTTCATTACCCATTCTAATGGGAGCTGCTACCTATTCAATCTAAAGCAAGTGGGCTATTGCAGGTTTTTTTCTGAGAGTCTATCTTGTGGAGATTGTCAATTTAAGTGGGCTCGAACAAGGCTCGAGCTCTCTACAAAGCTGACAAGAAAGGGATAACGACTGACCGTGAGTCGTTTGTTAATTCAAAAGAGTGTAAAAAGCATAGTCGTCAGTTCACCCAAAAATCCACTCTAGGAGAAAAAAAATAATCCTCGTTCTGGAACAAAGGCACGACTGGTCTATGTCATCATAAGCTGACGCAAACAAACGGTAGTAGCATGCATTTTGTTTGCAATACAAAATTAAATTACTCGTGTAGGTCTGAGTAACAAGCTTAATTATCGGTAAAAGTAGACAGAGAGACAAGAGTCGTAGTTGTTCCCCTCACGCGCTGTCCATAACTTTTTTTGAGGGCTTCTCTGTGGTACATTTATCCAATCAGGAATTGCAAAAGAAAAAAACTATGTGACAACTTTCTCTGTGAAGCAATCTTTTTGAAATTCTTTTGTAATGATTAGGTAGTTAATGATAGCACATTTATGTTTAGAAGAGGATGTCTAAAGGTGAAAGTTCTCAGATGAGAAAGCCTCCTGGTTAATTTATATATGATTGGTCCGACACAAAAAAAACTGCCAGTATTTTGCCAAGTTTGTGTAAAATTCAGAACTATTTTCGGTGGTAAATTTTCCAGAGATATTTCTCTTCTTTACATTCCAGAGAAAGTATCCTTAGGCCGGGAATTTGTAATGCAAAAGCTTAATTCTTTTCGTAATATTTCTTGTTTTTCATATAAATCATAGAAACTTCCCAACATGAAGAGGATTTCATGGGCAGAAATGTATTGTGTAACATGTTGCCAACTTGTAATAGTCAGCTTCTACTTTTTTCGCAAGGCAGTTTAGGGAGAACACCATTTTCCAGAGAATTACAAGGAAAAAATAGATGAAAGCAACAAATCGAGTGAAAACCGCCATGGTCAAGCTTCTATGACAAGTTCAACAATGAACGTGTCTCCCGTTTTTAAGCTGACAACTGTAGCAGCAGTCAAGCCTCCCTGTATTTTTTTTGTGTGTGTGTCGCAAGAATTATGCGGCTGTTTGAAGCAGCTGTCATGAAGGACTTGTGAATTGCTTCGTTTTTCACCAAAACCGCATTTTAGTTCTCAGGGGGACCATAAAACTGACAGAGTTTGTACTTTTTTCGTGTGTTGCAAACTGCAAGCTGGAAAAATAAACTAAAATTGAACCCTGCTTTCATTCTGTGTTTTTCCTGTTTTCAAAGAAAATTTTATACCCAATCCCGTATATTATTTTCACAGAGTACTACTAATGTAGAAGTTAACTTGTAAGTTATTATAATTTTGGAAAGGCCATATTTTATTTAATATCCTGTACGATAGAACTTGCTCCTTTTCATTGTGAAAATTCGGGGAAAATTGGTGAAAAGGGGGGAGAGTATGGTGTTGTCTTAAGATAGCAAGGAAAGAGCTGACTATAAGCTTTAATGAAAATGGGAAAAGGAGGAAACTGGAAATTAAACAAAAATATCGCAGATGCTACAAAAGACCTTATACTGTCTACTGTGCGGACCGTTTTCACATTCTTGACTTATGCCATCCGGGAAGAAAAGAGTTGGGAGGTTATGGCAGGAAATGAAGGAAAAACGAGTACAACTAAATATTGCTTCTACCAATAGGCTGTAATGTACGGATAAGGCTATTGTGTAGCACGTCAAAACCCAAAGAAAATGCTTTCTAACCATGTCCCACTAAAATCTACATCCGTTCTTCTCAAACTGCCCCTGTTAATTAGGAAATAGAAAGTCGGATGTTTGTTCTCTTGAATAAAGTGAGAGTCACATTTTATGCAGAGAGTAATCAATATTATTACCGTATGAAGAGTTCATTACATACATATTACGAAGTATAACTTTCTCCGAAACAAATACTAATCATACAACAAAACATTTTGTGAATTTTAAGGTACTTTTGATGTTAATGAATGTCGAGTTTCTTTCAAGTTTATAACACATGAGCTCACAAATGGAATGACCATGAGCTTTAATTTTATGATTGATGTTAACTTGTTAAATTTCTAAACGAAGTGAAGAAAACTGACATGGGACATTTTTCATATGCAAAATGTATTTTGTAAAATGAGAACGGAAGCGCGATAACAAATTACAAAAAAGAAAAGAAAACATGACAGTCAAGGACTTAGATTTGAACGCTAGGGAATCCTGTGTGGCGTGAAGAAAAAGAAAAAAAGTCCTTGTAAACGTAAGAGACGTATCCCGAAGTGGTGCCCCTGTCAAGTCGAACCTCATTAAACTTATAGCGTTTACCTGTCTGATAGACAGGCAAAAGCTGACAGGAAGCAAGTTTAAATTTTTTTGCCCTTTTACGAAAAGTTTTCAGATCCTTTAGACAAGCATAAACGAGATTTACACGCTTATAATTACACAAACTGTATATTTTTAGAAGGCCGGTAAAGAGCCAATTTCCGGGCATGTTACCTTTAGCAAAAATAATAAAAAAATTGTCATGCCTTCTGTACATAAAAATTCGTTGCATTTCCCTTGTCACGCTTCCCAGAGAAAGTAGGCTTTCTCTACGAACACATCCACAAAACAGGCCAGTGTTTAAGTGACTCTCGTTCTGTGTGCTACATTCCTCGGAGTTTCCGTCTCCCTCTCTTGTTTCTCGTAAAGCTATTATGAGGATTTTTTATGTACTGTGAAGAATAACAGCTCATTTATTATAGGTTTAAGTTTCGAAAAAAAGTGCCACAGAGTAAAAAAGTGTTTAGTAGCTAAAAAATGAAAGAATCTTCATTTGGCTCTTAGTTCTTGGCAATTTATTAAAATGTTGGACGTGGAAAAGTTGTATTATTTTGTAAGGTTAATGGGTGTGAATGTAAGTTAAAGCCAATTTTGACAATCTTTACCATCCACACCTCTTCCAAGATATTATGTTTGTAATACGGAGAAAATTTTCGTCAAGTAGCTACGCATTATTGTACCTTCTCCAAAATTAGCTAATTTTGGACGGCAAAGACTTGTGAAAACCCCCTTCACACACACACTCACCATTCTTGATTACACCTAACTTCTAGACTAACTCTTTTTGCTAAAAAGAAATTAAAAGCAGGAAGTGGGCTGACTCTCTCTCCCTCCTCTAGAGTGAAAGTGAAATTTTGGAAAGATATGGGTTCCACATCCACTCGTTGTGGTTGTTTTGAGCTTCCGATCATTTGAGAAAATGATTTAATTTGGACGCTGACTGGCTCCTCTACAGTAGTGGAACAGACAAGAAAAGGATACATTTTTCGGTGTGGTAATAGCCAACAGTTTGAGAAAGTTACAAGACTTTTTCTCTTGCTGGCTTGTGAAAGTCTGTTTTATACTTTTTATTGTAATGAGACACCTTTTCAGATTACTCCGAATAAATTAAGCCCTTTCTCTCTCTTGAGCCTATAACCAATGCCGTTTCAAGTATTTTATTGGAAACTCTGGTAATATTAGATTTTTTTCTCGGAGACAAAAAAAGGCACGTCGGGGGAAAACTGTCCACAGGGTAATATCAATACCTTACTTAATGATGTTGTGTAAGTTTTGTAGTCGACAGGTTAGATAATTCTTAGGTTGAAGTTTATTAGTAAGTTGAGAATGCCTGTTTAAAAGTTGTGCGAACTGAACTGGAAGAACAAGTTTTTTAGAGCCGTACTCACTTTGCTATGTATAAAAAAACAAAAGGCAGAGCAATTTAATCCTGAGCAGAGATAGGAAAGAGTGAAACCTTAAAATGCTTTTCACTTGTCTGTTTGGCTTGACGAAGGATACAGTTCGTTTTTATATTCTTTGTGTATCTCTGTCGCTGTCGTAGTATTTAGTTATGTTTCTGTGTTGTCAACAGCTTTTGTTGTTAATTTTAATAATACAAATGCACAATCAGCACGTGGTGTCAGTTGACTTGTCATTGTCAGAAAATGGATGATGCCAGAAAGGGATTTGGATGGAACATGGCATGACATCTTGCTGGATAACGCATCTCTACAATTGTAACACTTTCACTATCAGACTTTCTTCTTTTCACTTGATACTATTTTTCCAGCTCACCACACAAATAATCCATCTTTTTTGTGCTGTCTCGGGGTAAAATAGAATAACTTTTTGCAAGCCCTGACGAATTCATTTATCTGGAAATAATATATATAAAAAATACTTTCGGAGGATGTTACATGAAAGGCGCTTTTTTTCTTGATCCAAAGTAAACTTTGATTTTGTTTGTATTATTTTTTTCTGCTGGTTGTTGTTTAGAGTGGCAATATGAAGCGCCCACCTTTTTCTTTGGGGAGAAAGCTTTTGCTCTAGTGATAAAGAAGACATAAAACAAAATGGTTGTACTGCTTTCATCATTCAAGTATTGAATTATGAATGAAAAGAGCTAACTAGCTCACAGGAAATGTTGAAACTTTAACTCAGCATATTTCCTTAAAAAAAGTTTCTGGAAAAGAGAAAGAATCTCTTTCTTGTAGTGCAGCATACATGATTCTTACCAGAGACCTCTTTTAGTTTTTTTTCAATGTGGGCATTAAGTTTATATTTTCAAAAGGATTTTCGGTGTTTCCTGACTTATAACACTTGGCAATTTTCACCTATACTGGGGTTGTGTGGCCTATTTTGAAATGGAGAAAAGTTCTTCGCCGCATACTCATGATTAATTAAGTAGTTTACACTTCTTAAG
>VICI01001495.1:0-22039 GCA_019593645.1 Akabosia matsudoensis
CCCTGCAGATGATCTAGTATTCTTGAGTAAATATGTTTGCAGTAGACAGACCCGTACAACAATATTATAATAAAAATGTTGACTAGCCATTTCTGACGATAGCTTTTTGATAGATCATTCGATGTACTTTTTAAAGTCTGCATGCAACTTTCGTGTTTTGTGTGAGTTGAACCAACCAATTTCCCCGACACATTTTGTTCAAGCCACAAAAATGCTGGCAATGATGTTGACGACCAAGATAATGATGGTATTTGATAAGTGAACCGATTTCATTTTATTCCATATTTTTAATCTGAGTCATACAATATTTTTCTACCTTGTTCACCTGATAGGCTCAGTTACAGTAAATAATTACATTGCTGCGCGTAAAGATACGAGATTCAGGGGATTCGAACAAAGCAGGGGAATAAATCATAAAAAAATTCGCAAGATATGATTTTGATTAACAGGAATTGTCTTGCGGCAATGCAACTGAAGAAAGAATCGACGATAGTTAAATGATAGGTGCTTGTTTCTCAAATTAAAAAGGAATTTCGCACTAACGATTGTGTTACTCTAAGATGATAATGATGTTATCACCAATACGTTTGCATAAAATATCTATTAAGGAAAATATCGAACGTTTATTTTTCCGCATCGTCTGAATTAACAACTATATAGTCTACGAACGTAAAACACAAATCCGTAATTTTCTGACACCCAAACATAATGATGAGTTTATAAGAGAACACGGAATTAGACGTAAATGATGATTTGAAGCGACAGCCGAGTGCAGAGGATGATTATGATTAGGGTCGAACGAGCGTCGGGGTCGGGAGGGAGATTTTTTTTGCTACGGACACAAATCTAGACTTACAATCATATATTGGCCAACCGTCCATCCGAGTAAGCTTAGATCAGTAAGTCATTAGCGGAACCCCTCTTATTTTTCTAAAAGTGTATCTTTCTCCGTAATAATAACACTAACATACACCAGCAAACAAAAAGGTTTAGGTTTAGAACTTTTTCCCCTTCGCGTTTTCACGACTCGCTCGAATCTATCTGATGAACTATTATCTTCGTACAAGTGTACCCCCGAGTTATGTAATATTATCTAGAGAAAAAAATAAGCCTCCTTTCGATAAATATATACATATACATATATGCTTTAAAGCAGTAGAGCCATTCTTACGAAACATTCATCGAGTGAAAATGATAATGAAAGTAGACAACGATCATTGACTTCTTCGATGTCGGCCCTTTTTCAAGGGTCGGTGTGAAATTTGCGGCAGGCCACTTGAAACTAGCAATCTAAATATCGGCTGGTGTTAAGTAATTGAGCTATGTTAGTGATCATGTAAAGTGAGTGGAAAACTTGAGAAGTGGAGTACTTGAAAAGTCCATGCAACAACGATATTCCTTTTTAGATTTTGTGTAGTTTATATATCATGCTCTGTTGATGAGACACGAATTAGGCAATAATCATATGAACGAAGAGAGTGAAAATGTTTGTGGAATTCTAAAAGAAAGAGAGTAAACATGCCGACCCTTTTCTTGAGTGACTTTTAATGCATAATAATAATCATGCACTTGCACTGTATTACCCACACAAGGAGAGTAGGGAGCGCAGGAAACTTGGTTGTGTTTCTTGTATCTTGATAAAAATTAGTGGAGAGATTTCTTGAGGCTTTTCTACTTGTCTCAGGAAAGGAATTATTGACCCACCCTGGTCGTGAAGAGAGGCAGGCAGGAGTAACGCAAACAGACAAAGAAACAAAAAAAAAATCTGTATTGGTAGTTTTGTCGGTGAACATCGGCTTGTCGGCAAGAGAAAGAATAAACAGATAAAATATGGTGTAATATTTGAAGAAAATAAGCATTGTATCAATAACTCATGCTGAGCTGATGAAAATAAGAGAGAATTTGATTAAAATTGAACCCTTTGGTTTTTGGCGTGATCTCACTAATTTGTTCTTTTATTTTGTCTCTTTGCTGTTGCTTGTCGACTAGATCGCTGCTAAGACTTACTCATTTTGTTCCAGAGAAGATCTTTCTTTGAATGTTTTTATGTTCCAGTCCCATGTAGCATGCAACGGACTACAATTTCCGATGTGGTGGAGTCTAAATACCGAAGTTTTAAACAGCTTTTCAAAAAAAACATTCAATAGGTCTGGGTATCAAGGTTTCAAGGTATGCCCGTATATACAAATACCGTTTAGACGTATTTGAACTTAATAGCAAAATTTTCCATTTTTAGAACGAGTTTGTAGTAGTACTGCTTCTCCTTGCTATTATCTTCTCTTTTTTTGTTTAATTACAATAATAGTGTATCTATTTCTCTACCTATTTGCAACAGTTGATACTGTGGACAACAAGAAGGCTGGTCTTAGAGGTATTTATAAGAAGCGGTGAAATAGTTTGAATAGATGAAATCTCATACAAAGATGTTGATAGCTATAGGTGCATCGAATATCACAAGAGAATCTGTACCCTACCAAATTGCGTGGTCAACATCCGACAAAGAAAAGGAGTAGCTGATATTTCGGCTAGAGTGTTTATCCTGAAACGGAATCTAGCTTTCCAAGAAAAGTTATTATTTACGACCTGTTCAAAAAATATATTATTGAACTCTGTCAGTGATGCAGACAGGTTGGATTATCGCTCTGATCACCTGAAAGTATTCACGCAACTGCAAAAAATAATTATAATGGTATCACCATCTCGAGGCCCATTAGCTTTCTTTTATCAACGGCAAAACAGGATGCATGTCTAGGTAATATGGCAATGATCATAATCATCACAGGTTTATCAACTCGATTGTAGGAGAAAAGGTGAAAAGAACCCAAGTGGATGGTCACGGTTTTGCATAGATGAGCTTTTTTATTTATGTTTCCTAAATAAAAATGTATCCATTACTTCAGCCACTATATAGAAAACGTTAAAGCATTCAGTGTGGGGCTTCACAAGTTTTCCCTCAGAGTTGTCGATTGATGGTTTCATGGTGGTGGTAGTAGAGTCATGCGATACTAGCCTGCTTACATTGGTCTTATCAAAACTCCTGACATTTAACAACGGAATAATTACCTGAATAACGTGACTACATGGAGATAATTGAAGCAGATTTGTGCACGCTTGTGTACTTTGTACGGCCTCTTGGGCTGATGGTGACTCTTCCTTTCCTAACCAAGAATGGCGCTCGATGTAAAAGGTCGAGGTATTTGATTGGTAAATACCAACCTAGGTAACTTACTCATCTGAACTAAACAATCACGCTGTATAGCAATCATGCTGTTGTAGAGAAGCAATAGAACAATTGCTTTTTTATGCGTGATTCCCGTTGTATGGTAAAATGCGTGTGTGATCTTTGACTAGGAACATTTAAGGAGAGGCAGTCTATTTTTGTCTATAATAACTTTTTTAATCATTTGTATAGTGCGATTAAACTACGACTAAATAATGTGCGGCAATTTATAGGCAGAGTGGTTGAATAGTAAATCACTGGCAACCTTCCAGCAGCAGCGACGATCAAAAGTGTTGGGCTGTTGTACAACTAGGAGCTAATTTTCTCGTCAATTTTATTTATTACGTGATATTATTCTCTTAGCCTTTTTATATGATTTTTTCTGTTGTGAACGAATATAGGAACGATTTTTAGTTAAATATTTTTTATTCGCTGCGAACTAGTTACGGATATGTTTGCACGGATGCTGTGAAAAAGGTAGATGATGTGCATAAGACTTCATACAAGAATTCATGATCAGAAACTATACTCAAGATTTAGGATCAAACATGAGCACTAAAACGCATCTCATTAGCATACAATGAATAAACATTGCTTTGGGGTACTTGAAATGTCTGTCTTCATTTTGGCTGAATAACGGTCACAGGATTGTATTTGTACTTGTTTTAAATGTCAATCCAAATTTGTCGTATGACTGTAGTAATGTATATGGATTCCACTAACAATGATCCTTCAGGTTTGCTATTGTTTCAGAAGTTTCCAAGCTAAATAAAACAACCAACCGCGAAGATTACGTTTCACGAACAGCAAAATAACATCAGTACCACAAAGCAATTGTTTAAGGCGAAAGGTAGCAAATCGTCATCTTTGGTAAAAGACTACATGCATAACTTCGATAAAAATCTATCAGTCCACCTTGTGGGACAATTTTTTGACAAACTTATTGACAATTAAGGCGAAACAAATAGAGTGGGTTGGTAGACATACATTCATCAACGCATAAATTATGAATTTAGTGGTTATCAGTATTCAAAAAAATATTTTACGACTGATGTGCATGAGCCATCAGCTATTCTTCAAAGAATATTACTAACGTCATCGTCCCTTTTGTACAAACAAATAAATGACTTGTTATGAACGACCCCTCAAAATTATCGAGCCTGAAGCCATGTTTGTAATAAATATTGACACAAAAATTATGTTTTACGAGTTTGCTCGTTTTTCAACCGACTATATTTGCGAAAGGGTAATCATGCTTCTACCTACTCCTTACAGTTAAATCATAATAAATGAGCTCGTACATCTCAAGCACATCGAGATAATGTGAAAATGATAAGAAAAGTTTCAACAATAATAACTGAAGGTTACATGCTAGAAACAAACACCAACGGTAGGACACAGGATTTCAGACGATCATTATCAACTTTGTTTTTCTTTTTAAAGAGAGGTGCTCTCTGGCTGGCCAAATACTTATGCTTCTTATCTTGTCCATTTTTTATACCACGTCGTTCCTAATTATTTACTTTGGCCTGAGTTCCAAACTCATAAATCGCCAAGTACTAATATGAAAATAGCAACGGGTAGTGAAGAATAAAATCAGAGCAAGTAAAGTGTAAAATTATGATACATTATTCTGCACCTTGATAGACATTGGTGTAGGGATGGAGAAGGATGTATCACCAAAATTGGCGTTGTTACTGCTGCATCATATGCTAATGCTTAAATAATCTCATGAGACTGAGTCACATGATGAGAGAAGACAAAAAAAGTTTTTTTATGATGTATAAGAAGGCTCGCTTTGAGGATTTGTTAGATTTTACGCAATTCTTAATCTGATTGAAGCAATTTAGTGTTCTAGAAAGCGCCCCCGTGTCTTATCATCTCAAGTCAATCATGATTTGAAAGAGCACCAAACTACAGTCAAAAAAATTATGGCCCTGTGAATAAACCTCGAAAGCCTCAGAATCCATGAACTTATTTTTTGGACAATCACACATATCAGCCAAATTTGGTTTTGAAGGTTCATTTGAAACAAAAGCCTCTGCGAAATTGATAAACTAAATCAGCAAATTAACAGAAAGGTGTATGGGATGTGTGAAAAAATCCCACTGTGCATAATATGACGTAATTTTGATGCTTCTATTTGAACATTAACCCTGAAGGATGTACTTGAATCTTTTTACATACACCTGACTATTAACTCATCACTAATGGTAAAATATTATGACACTCATCGCAATCAGTTTAAATCGCTTTTAACTCGAGAGAAATGAAATATTCCTCTTCGGTTTAGAATTGAAACATTTGTAAAAGTGAAAAAGGTGCAATAAGTATAATTGTAAACTAAACTCGCATCCTGTTTAAAAAGGCATAAAAAGTTTAGTGAAATATGTGCAATGTTTCAAGCAAAAAATGCACACTATCAGCAACAGCACAGTGCAACAATCACACTACCGGTGTTCATGTAGCCAATTAGCAGCTAACAGAAAAGTCTTGTCAGGTTATGTTTTTTAAAACGATACAATCTTTTCATTTTGTTTCGAAAAGTTTTAAAACATATTCTTATGGGCTCTGGAGGACATGACGTGTGTCCTTCTTCCTTTTGAAATTCTTGACGCAGATAAGGTAAAATTTTTATTAAAACGCAATATGATGTATTCTATCCAAAACGGATGCCATAAAGTACACGAAGGTGATGATCAACGTGATAATAATTAGATGATGAAGACTTTCAAGAAAATTTGATACTTCCTTTGTTTTGTTAACAGCCAGTAACTTCTTTTTTTCTTCTGAGACAATGATAACACTGAGAAAATAACGCAGTATCACTGTGCTCATCTTGAGTTTTAAAAGACTTTTCTATTGTTTTGAAAATGTTCAGAAATGAACAACTCATATTTTTAGCGATCATCTTTGAAGCGTTAGAACATGAAAATAATGGGCACTGATAATAACGCGTGGGAGTCACATCATCAGAAGAAATAATGTTACAAGGATGTGGAATTTAGAATGTCATAAAAAGAACAGAAAATGTTTCTACATGGACCAGTCTTAAGGAGGATTCACCAATATTTAAAATCCTGCAGTTTTTGCAATATAAGTTTTTGTTTCGAAAAGTACATGGACGGGGACAGTGAAAAATGAGAATGATAAATGTGTTGACTTATCTTCGCTACTAATCATATTAGCACACACACATCTTGTTAGCATCATACTCAAGTGAACATAGTGATGTTAAACGGTTAAACAAATGGCCCTAGTGTTTTTTAAGATCTCAAAGGCACCAAAACACTTTTTTCTAGCCGGTTTGGTTCGGTTTCTTAAAAGCGGTTGGTTAATGGTTCGGTTTCTGTTCAAAACCGGAAAAAACGTTTTTCAAATGTTTTTTTTTCTGAAAAATGATTTAGACGGAGTAAACATGAAAATTTTACGGTAGGAACCCATTAAAAGTGTTTAAAGCACTTCTGGGAAGTAACCGAGTCTTGAAACTGATGTGGTACAACTTCAGATCAAGGCTCTATCTCCACACCTGACTCATCTACACCACAAATTGGCTATAACTGAGGATTCTGAGACTCGTCCGTGTACTCTTGATCTACCATGAATGTCTTGTGCGGAGTAGTCAAAAAAGCGTTGTTAGGTAATTTGGTTTGCCGGTAAAAAAACCTCGCGGAGGAATAACAAAAGCGACATAGTGCGGTAGACGTACTATAGGTCGAGCATAATCCTAACTTATTCAAGGAGCCGATTATATTTCACGCGCATTGCGATTGGCTTGCCATTGTAAACGCATTGCGTTTGGTTCATTTGCCAAGATGTCGTTATGGGGACATTAAAATTCATTCAAGTTATAAAAAATGCACAAAATACATGAAGTTGATTCGCGGGCACGCGTCAAACTTTTCCATTCTTATTCCTATTTTTCAACTCCTATATGTATGTATTTTTTTCAAACCAAAAATAACCGTTTTTAACAGGTTTTGTGCGGTTTTTGGAAATGATTTGTTTATTTTCCGGTTTTTCCCATTTGAAACGGTTTGCATTTTTCGGCGAAAACGTTTTAAAAAACCGCGGTTTGTGTGTGTTTAAACAGAAAGTGTGTTAGCATTTAACATCACTAAGTGAACATCCTTTGCTAGATTCACAGCTACGCTGGCTTATTTTTTATTTATTCTCAGCTAAAAGAAAGGATGTTCAAGTTAAACCTATATCAATATGATTAGAAGTATATATAATTATCAAAGATATCAACTCATCTCGAATCTATTTTTACAAACAGGTACATGCTTCGCCGTTAGTTAACGCATAGTCAGTAATTACAATAATGCTTACGGAAGCTGAAGTGATTTATATATTCCTTTTTATACATATTCATATTACTGTACTACTTTCGTTAAGTGCTATGAGCATTTGACTAATTCTTACTACTTAAAGTGTACGTACACGCCGGAGCTACTTTGGACCAAAACCAACCCATTTCTTTCATCTCAATGCTGTTTGCGAAAAAAAATGGCTGTAAGATTGCATCCATGCTCAACTTATTATCTTGAGATCAAAATTGCAATGGTATATTATCGAAGAATAAGCATACGGTCTATAACGTGAAATAGTAGAAACAAACAAGGAAAAACATAGAAACAAGCTCATTTGGCTTCAGCGGCCAATTAATATTATGCATGTTTATCAACGATGATGTCCTACTGTGAAAAAAACACGAATGCTAAGTATACTCGTAAAGTGTGGCTGCTATGAGGGATCTGATATGAGTCGTTTCTGTCAGCAATTGTGTTCGTAATTGGTTCACTTAAATGAATAATCGCAGCTAGGGACTTTTTTTATAGCTGGTCGATTTGGATGTGGCTGCAGCTACAAGGTGTGTGGCGACAAATTGACTGTAGGCATGTTACAAGTGAACTACTTATTTTCTTAAAATAAGAATGGGAACTTTAACGTGCATAAAACAACTGTTAGTTAATTAATACTATCCTTAACAGTTTTTTTATAAATGTGAAACAATCTTTCCTGTCATTTTAATATTAATTAGGTTTAATAGTTGATTTAAAGAGTACCAAGTGCGAAAATTTGTATTGCTCAATTGCTTGTAGTGTGGAATTTTAATGTAGAGGTAAGGAAATGGTTCATAAATCATTCTTTTGTGTTATCATTTTGTTCGTTACTGTTTTCTCTATCGTCAGACAATAGTTGGTGGACATTTGCCAGGAAGAATCGGTACATATACGATTTCTGCAAATTGATGACAGGTTGTAGTTGCAGTGCAGAGTTGCTACTAAAAGAGTAGAATTAGGTCTTGATGACGATTAAAGTACGTACCGTTTTCAATCAAAAATCCACAATAAATTAAATTCTAAACTTGTTGGTTTTATTTATTTGGCAAATATATGCTATTATAACCATATAAAATAGGTATGTAGAATCAGTAGAATCAGTTGCATTTATCTAAATGTTTTATAGAGTGTTAGCAAAATGGAGTGATAAGCTGCAAGCTAGTTGCAAAGCAATAGGGGTCTTAGTTATTGACTAAAGATATCTTATATAATTTTGCTTCATATGTACCCATTAGGAATGGCTACAATGCATGTGCCCAAAGTCAGTCTAATGCTGAGTACCTGAACTGAAACTCATGTTTTTTTTCCAAATTCAATCTATGTATGTTTCCAAATGATTATAGGGAACAAGTAGGCTTAAACAAATATTATGATTTTACTTTTGTACCGGAAAGGACATAAATGTATAAAAATAATTTTAATTTTCTTGATGCAGTCGTACAAAAAAAACAAATTTTAAAACGACTGGCAAACAAGACTGGACTTCCCTCAAGCTTCCCACGTGAAATGAAACGAAATCGTAATGATATCAGTTTAACGAGTTGTACTTTTTAATTGGATCCTGTGTAAGATTGACTTGATATTGCCCACTTTTCATTCATGGTTACATTCATGATGAGTTTACGTAGATGTAGCTTGAATAGTGGTACCCGTTTGGCATCAACTTCTGTGCGTTGAAACCTGGTTTTTTTCTTCAATGATCTGCCTCATTGTTAATCGGTTCTCTAGCAAGTTTACCATTTTTACGGAAAAAAAGTTATATTTTAAGTGTACGCTCGCTCTGTATCAAACAAGTCTTTCAAATTTCATTCACACACAATGAATACAATTCTGTGCATCATCGTTGAATAGTCTTTTAAATGGTCATCTGGAGTTAGTTATGAGGAATGAAACATGTCAGTGTAAACATGTATTTTAACTTCACCCGTAATAACTCTTGTACACAACTACTATTACATTTGCATTCAACGACAGGCAAACTTGTACTTCTTATGATTCCTTTCGAGGTGCATATAGCTGGAAAACTTGATTTTCTTACCTGTCTCCACATCTTCGAGTAGAAAATGTAATATTCCGCATTATATTCATACAGATCTTTTTTCGCATAAAAAATTATTACCTTACCTTGCCACTAACTTAACACAGACGACTCAACTAACACGGCAACCGATACCAGGAGCAGATCAGAAACCAGCCGGACCCAACAGCATATCGGTTCTGGACATTTATCGTCATAATCATTAAAAAACTTCCACAATGTGGCGTAATATGCAACTTGTATGTACGATGATAAAAATGACTGCGAGGTGCCCACTTGTGACAAGCATTGCCCTGGCCCTGTTGCATTTTCCCAATGGCATGATTTTTACTGTGTTGTATGCAAGCGAGTCTCATTTTTGTCGAACCAATATGCGGTCCATCGCTATTTTTACCTTTCATACAAGACGTTTGTGCGTTGATAGATATCTTATTCAGGAAACGTATGTATCTTTATTCGTTAAACTTTTTCTAACATATTTACTTTACTGATTTAAATCCGTATTCAAGCGTTTCTCAAAAAGCATGTTTCAAATAGAGAATGGTATAATATACGTCATACGTCAAGAAGCTTATTTTTAAAATAATATGTATACATTACATGAAAATCTAGGAAAATTCATGTACATTTTTAATACAAAGAACAAGAAAATCTCTTATCAAAACCATGTCAGATCTGGGAAATTTTATGGATTCTCAGGTAACTTCAGCATATTTTAGAGTTTCATAATTGATACTAACAAGAAGTGGTACAAAACGAGTCATTCTATAAATACCTACATGATGATAAGTTTATGCATTTTATAAACTGTACTCAACTCAACATGATTTTACAACTTTTTGCAAAAAAAGGGGGAAAACAATTGCAAACTGCAGCATTTTAAAAACGTGCTGAGTGACTACGACCAGACTGAAAAGCTCAAAGGGATAATGAGATGCGCGATTGCAAGTATATTGCATGTACTTATCAATATCTAGAATCGCTCGTACTGGACTGTATCTGTGTCGCTTTGCTGATTAACTTGTTAGTTTGTGTTAAGAATAAATCAGTCACCCTTTCAAGTATCTTCCACTCAAAAACTAATTAGCAGTTTCTACACTAGTTTCCACTTGAAGTCACATCATATTAAAATGAAAACAAAACTACTGAAGACAGTACAACTTTCTGCGGAAAGTAAAAATTGTCTCTGGATTCGTAACGTTTTAAAATCAAGTAGGAACAGCAAAGAAGTGTATAGCCACACTTTTATTCATGTTTTATGAGATCTTGGTGAAATGATAAATGAGTGGCAAAAAAAACCAAATGGCAAAAGTATTTTTATGGCAATTCCTTGAAAATGAAACCCGTACAATGTGTAAATTTTATGTACAACGACTTTACTCATTTGACTAGTTGGTTTCTTGAGAACACCATGAGTTTTTATTAGCTTACATGTTATTATAGCAGGCTATTAATAAAAAAATGTACTCTTCACTTTTTGAAACGATTATATGAGTGAGGAAAAATCGTTAAAAATGTTTCTTTATGATTCTCCAAACTATTACCATTATGAATGAGGCAGGAGTTATAACATAACCGAACTACCTGTTTAAAAAGTTAATATTGCAAAAACAGTTTAATAGGTAAGCATGTTCAGTAGGATTTTTTTGTGTGCACAGAGCCAGCTCCTGTTTGGAACAAAGATGTAGGCATTAAAATGCTTGAGGAACAGCACACAGGTGTCGATCACATGGATGGGCATGAGAATGGTATAAATCTGGCGTTGATTAAGACTTGTAATAATATGTCTGGCTCAGAGACAATGATAGGAGTGAAAAATAATGTTCAAAAACTGTTTCCTTCTTGTTTCGTGAAACATAAAATTGGAGAAAATTTGTACTGTGCAATATAGCAAACTAATTGCAAATTCAGTTGAGTAAAATGGTTTTCAATTCCGCGACGTTGCGTATGTTTTTGGTAGTAAAACGGGGTTTTACAACTTCGACGTGAATTTTATGAGTGACCCCCACCTGGTGGTATGAAACAATTTTACTGCGTATTTAAATCACATGTATTCAGCAGATAAGCTTTAACAGTTCTCCCTGGTGCAAGGCGAATTTACTTTTACAAATTAGTTTACGTATTGCTACTCGAAAAAAACCTCTTGTGTACAATTTTTTGCGTCAAATCATTGAAAAATATTTATTTTAAAACTTAGCAAATGAACACGAATTCAACATATGCATTAGATAAATGACAAATGATGACTTGGTTCACATCCTTGCAAAACTTTCAGATGCGTCAATTTTTTGGCTACTGGTTTTCCTATCATCGACTTTTTTACTGAACTGCTTGAAACCTTTTTGATGCTCATTAAAAATGTGTCAGTGCTTATCACTCTAAAATCCCAACTCTCGTCACTATTTTGAAACTAATTTTCGAATACAAAAACTAGTCATTATGCAAGCAATCAAAAAAGCAGGTAGGTATCTTTATCTGTTGTAAGATGGTCAGTCAATGATTAATTTTATCTTAACTACTGATTTCCGCTGAACATGATAATAGCTGAAATGTTTTGCATTCATAACAGCAAATGGTACTCCAAAGGTTAATAAAACTTTAAATGATCATTTGTTGTGATTCAATTAACCTGCCTCGCAGGAATTACATACAATGTATCGATATTACAAAATTGCACTGCCTAGAGCACCTACCTTTGTGCAAATGGAGGCCGAGACGTTCTAATTGATGAATTTAAGATTTATTGCAACAATCATTTTTTGCATACAAAGTAAGCAGACGGGCGGTGCGAAGAGCTGGGTTCAACGTAGTTGGGGTATTTGCGATGTTTCACGATAAATCTATCTTTCATGGACAGTGAGCCGGAACTGTCGAGGATTATTAGATGAACATGTAAAATGCAATGTTGATTCGTACTCTCTTATTATCTCTCAGCTCTTTCAATATTTATTCCAGCTCGTTGACCAATTACAAATATACACAAACGCCTTCGTATAATAATATGCATGCATGCTCGCACACATATTTTTCCTCGCCAGCGATGAAAGTAATTCGGGTGTAATGCGAATAAATGAGAGCGATATAAATGCATGAAGAAAAAGTCCGCTCAACTGGAAAGGAAAGCCGGTTTACCCGTTTATCTGACAGAATTGACGTTCCTGCGTCTGAAAAAAACCGATGTAACTCAGATGTTCCATAAAAGTCCCTAAAACGAGCACAATTCTATGTACGTTTCTGTGTGGCATATAGATACTCTAGAGAAATGTGTGCCCTGAGTTAGGCCATATATTAATCTACAAAAAAGGGGCGAGAACAGAGAAACAAGATGGGTAGAACAGAGTTTGAGCATTGGTGGCATTCTTCCGGAACATGGCTATAAAGCTCAGAGGGGAAAAAATCCGTCTGCTCGTAAACTACGCGAAAAAGCAGAGACAGTATTGCATGAACTATCTTCTCTCAACGACAGCAACGTTCCATGCCATACCGTGCTTGCCGACTCTCACCCTTCTCGTTTTTCACAGTTTGTCAACTCCCGTAAAGATACACAAATCCCACCGAATATCATGATAGTTGTTTGGAGGAAACGTGTACATGATTGCTTTCAGACTGCCTCTCTTCTTGCGTTACCTACGTAGTGTTCCTTTTCAGCTCTCCACGTTTGTTTCGCCGTTACAACATTGATCAGTTTCATGATGTCCCACAAAACATATTACGTGCATCACAGTATTCTTTCGGTTTTTCTAACCAAACCCAGCTAATAATTTTTTTTCGATGGGGAAACTACTGGAGTGTGTGATGGAAAAAAGGGTTACGTTATTACAACAATCATCGAACCCGAATAACCCCGATTGGGACTTTTGCCTTTTTAACGCATTTGAGCTTCCGATTATTACTGTAAGGACTGTGTTAGTATAGGAAAAATATTTCCTTTATATCACCAAACTAAATTACGACGTTTTATCACTTTTTAGAATAAGCTATTGAAGAAATCCCTATCGTTTATACAACTCATCAAACCTTCATTCCATTCCACTTTGAAGTTTATTATCGTGTTCTTGGAAAAGATCTACTTCCTGCTATATGCATCAAAAATAGTGTTCAAAAGGGTTGATTAAGGCAACACAACTCATCAAACCTTCATTCCATTCCACTTTGAAGTTTATTATCGTGTTCTTGGAAAAGATCTATTTCCTGCTATATGGATCAAAAATAGTGTTCAAAAGGGTTGATTAAGGCAACGCAATAATGCCTGCAGCCTGCTAAGAATTCATTTGCATATTATAAGATGTATGCAGTGACGCAAAGGTTGTTTCATATTGTGATGTAACGCACCACTTTTTCCCAAAAGTTGTGCGGTTTAGACGAGCACATTCAGTTGTCAAAAAAGTCTCACTCCTTGGTCTTAGCTACAGGATTTAAGGCCTTCTAAAATACCTAATCAAATTGATGTGGTTCATTGCATTTTCACTTTTTTAATCATATACATCTATAGATATTTTTAATTTATATAATGTGATGCCTGACTGCACAATTTTAAAACGCAACTGCAAGGAACGGTTTAATTCTATCAGCGTAACAAGTCCGGCTATGTGGGTATTCTTGTAGGGCATAATGTTTCTGGGTGATGATGAGCTGCTCCAGCTGTTTCACACTGACATTATGATCTTCTTGACTTTGTTTCAAACAAGAGCATTCACAATACAATCCGTCTGAACATTTAACTACTCATTTTCCTCCTGCATGATATGCTGCTTCAGCTTTGTCTTTCTTTTTAACCTGGCCTCGGCTTCATACGCCCGACAAAAACAGAAAGCCCTAAATTACTTCTACCGAGATATGCTTTGCAAACATAGTTGTTCCTTTTGCTCTACGGCAATAAAGCATAGTGTAAATGAATTGTGATGATAACAACTCGCAATCTCGATCATCTTTCTTTACAACCAGATTATATTACTCTGAAATACTACTGCGTGTGATAAACCTTTCATATGCCTACATACCTGTCTACTACGCTGAAAAAAACTCTTAATATCTAGCTTGTTATTATGATAGGTATGAAGAACTTGATGATGCAAACGAAAAGCTTTTTAAAGTTTAAAACGAATATTGCCATCAATCTCACAAAAAAAATCATGCCGGAAAATGTGCGTGATAAACTTATGAGAAAACAACGCAGACTTTTACAATTGGCGAATTTAGACTTATTTATTGCAGATTTACACTGAAGGTGAGTTGCATGCTACACAGTTACAAACTTGACTATCTCATCCCCCACATGGAAATGAAAGAAGAGGTTTTCAAATCAACAAAAGTGATTATAACCTGTAGGCAATTACGGCTTTTAAGAATTAAAACCTAGTTCTAGTATGTATTTCTTCGGCTGGACCAGGAAAGAAGTTGAAAACAGAGGCAAAAGCATTGGTGAGCTAGGTTAACTAGCATGATAGTATGAGCTTCAATTGAGCTCCTTTGCTACACGATAAGAAGCGTGAAACCAAGGTGCCGCTAGCTTTTAGACAGGTAGGAGCTTAATACCACACACAAGAGTAAGCATTCAATACGAATGAGGTGGTGTCTTGAAAAACTGGAAATTAATAAATAGTATCCTTATTGCGCTGATTAAGCTAAAAAATCAGATTTTTTTTCGCCTGAGTAACATATTTAAGTGTCTGACTTGTTTCCAGCCGTATGAGAGTACGAAAACCACAAAAATATGAAATAGCTATGTGTTTGCATCAATAATACAACTGCGTTACCCACGATTACCGGTCAGGCTTAAACCCAACTGCAACGACACAGGCTGAAAACCGGCCACTCGTTTTGTCTGTGGCTAGCATCTCCTTTTTCACGTTTCATCATCCCCGTGTGAGGCTTCTCATTTTAACCAAATTAATATTCAATCTTTTTACATAAAAAGTCTAATTAATTCCGACCTCACTGTTGCTCCTGCTGTTGGTGAAATGTATGCTGTGGTTGTGCTGTGATACTCGCACTCAAAGCCTGACACAAAAACAGTTTGCATTTTGCCTTGTTCTTGTCTCACATCGAACTTCTCGTTTTTCTTCATTTTTAATAAGATGATATCTTTCCCCTTACCACAGTTTTACTACCCAGTTTGATTAAACGTCATCACAAGCCAGTCAGTCAGCATGTTTTGATGTATGAGCATAACTATCCCAAAAATATTACACATTTTTATGAAGAGAAGAGCGCAATGAAGTGCCTGCTTTAAAAGCGATCACACCTCTGTTCATAAGACAAGTTGATATTGCATGGACATGTAGTTTTATCTCGCCCTTTTATTCCCCAGTATATTATTGCCAAACACAAGTCTACGACATATTATTTGTATACTTCAAAATCCTGCTTTTAAATTATCAGTGGCTACATAGCACAATCAATACATGTTTAAACACCCTCCCACCGTCATACAAGTACAATAAAGTATTTTTAATAATGAGCAGATGATGAGACCAGAAGTGGTAAAAAACGTGTGATAATATGATGAGTTGTTGGCTAATGAATCCGAAACGAGAATTCATATTATCATGATGTAGTTTTTAAAAAAATGAACGGTTTGGTATGCCAGCAAGCTTGTTTGATGCCTTACCAGGGTTATGTTTTTGGCAATGCCATTTTTTTTAAAGAAAGAAAACATCAATTATTACGGCCGTTATTGCGTTTTGGACAGGCACCCACTGACATCAGGGGAAGGGTGTATTTGAAAATTGAAGTCAATAAAATACTTTTTACAATATTTATTTGCATACAGAGATACACTCATTTCGCAAACCTCTTTGTCCAACTGCCATCACTCTTGTTTGTACTTCTCTCTAGTTCGATCCGGTTGTGGGTCTGGCTGCAAATCATTTTCTTGTGTGGTTGTATATACGTAGCTATAATGAAAACATAACATTCTCATTCATTCATAATAATAAATAAATAAAAAATATAAATTACATGCAAGATTTCAGTAGCTAGTAGTCCCGCTCAGAGAGAGAAAGGAATCAGTAGCCCTGTTATCTTGTTTGGTGCTAACAATTCATGAGCTGTAATTTACACTGTATCAAAATCAAATAAAATATGACTTTGAGAAAGTAAATTGAAATTTTATCTTATTCTTGTTCGGATGTAGGTATTAGCTTAGTTCAAAAGACGTGATATAAACGATGGGCACTCACGGAGGCACATCATCATCTCGCAAGAAACAAAAAAAAAAGAAAAAAAAAAAGATAATTGAAGATTCACATCTGCACAGCAATGATACCTCTCTCTTTTCCCTATCGCTTGTGCCGGTGCATCATCGTCATTATAATATGACCATAATTCTTACCAAGATCGGTTTGTGTCTGAGCATATATCATCTTCACAGGTTATTGTTCTTTTGCACACAGTTTTGACGAGTTTTGATTTATTGTTGATTTTAGTGTGAGGGGAAAATAATAAAATTATAATTTCAAGCAAAGGCGTTTGGAGTGCCAGTAGCTGTAATGAATTTTTCGACTGTTATATAAAATGAAAATGAATAAAGATTGTATGGGAGGTAAGAATCGAACCCCATTAAGGTACATGAAACATTAATGGACAGATTGTATTCGTAACGTTGGATTGTAACGTTGTTGCCCATAGGAAGGTGTTTACTCACAGGAGCCACGTCATATCGTCTCCCTTATGACTTTCATGAATGCATCAGGTAGCGTAGTAAAATGGTTTGCTAGATTTTTTTTGTGAAACGACGAAATGACCAAAAAGTAACTGCTCGCTCGCATTCTTCCCTTGTTAAATAGATTGTGAATGTGCATAGTTTCTGATTGTAGCAAGTTTATTTCAAGAGATAATTTATAAAAGTTAACCACATTTCGTGTGCACAACTAAGCAATGTTAATTACTGCTTTTAACCGCTATTAAATTCTATTAAAGTTTTATATAACCTTGTTACTTTACTAAAAAGGGACATTTTAAGTAAGTAGCCACGTACGCTCTTTTAATAGCCGGGTTATCCATGCTCTAATCAAATCCGCAAATCTCAAGTCATAACGAAAAACAAGCCTCCGCATCCTAAAATCATAAAAAAATCTTTTGGTTTTACTATTTTAATCCAAAAGTTGGTTTCAATTCCTTTTTTAAACCACTTAGCGCACGAAATAATACCTATTTCCATTCATGATTGCTACTACCTACCTTCTCTGCAAGTTCTAAGAATTCTGCTTGCCAAACTAAGTAGTATGTGCACACATTGCAAATTCAGAAAGAGCGTTTTTATTTTGTTGATTCTGTCAAGCATTCAGGTTGTGCCGTTGTGCCTCATACATTCCGCAAGCCAGCCTAGAATACTTTATAGTGCTAGATCTGTTATCGTAATTAATTAAAACTGTGTTTGCACGAAGGTTTCCATTTGGTTTGACACATTCTAGCTCTAATTGAATTTTATTACCTCCCACAAAGACGATTTTATGGGATTCGGAAGAAGGCGATATCAAGAGAGCCAGCTACTTTACCGAACAGTAAAAGCAAGAAAGAACATAATAAACTGCAATGTTGATACCTACTTCTTTTTAGCGTTACATGTGTGATGACTTGCCATATCCACTTTGAAAGGAAAGTGCTTAACTAGCCAACAAAGAATATTATCAGAAAATGTTTTTCCCGTAGGTACCTTCATACAGAGCAACTCTTCCACAATCGTATTTATAGATGTACGCACACAATAATGAACTCAATCCAGTAATAAAATATAACACAATAATAAACTCACCGCTGTTGTTACTCTCTTGGCAGAAGAAATATTATATTTACTTTAACGAGAGGTGCATAGTATTTATACCATTACCGCTGCTGATATGTATTGATATTCTCACACATAAACACTCTGGTAGGGAACCGACAGTAAAAAAACTAAGAAAATATTTTTATTAACCACACATCATCAACATATTCATTCTTTCAGCTTGTGATTTTCAGCGATATTTCCGAAACCCACTAAAGAGAAAATCGTAAAAAATTTTGCGTTCACCGAAAGTCGTACCTAACTAGCCGTGCATTAACATTGTGTGCTTTTTCCATGAATCATGTTGATGACCAGGTTGAATTTTTTATTGTTACATTCTCTTGATGCTGAAACAGCGATAATCTAAGTTTAATTAGACTCCTTTTATAGCCAATCTTGTTTGCAGGTTGTGTAAACGTTTATACCTTGTTGGCGCATTCAGAAAGAAATAAGTGTATATACCTACCTACACATACCTATTCCATTTTGTTACAAGTAATAGGAATTTTTGTTGGGATATGAGTAGCAAAGTAATAATTATGATTGCTATTTTTACCAAGTCACTGACTGACAAATATATATAGCAAGAGTGTGTGTGTATAAAGATTAAAATTATATGGCAAAAAAAATAAGATTATTGCTGATATGCTCTGGACTAGTAGCTTTAATCCGTAAAAACAATAAAAACGTTAAAGCATTTTTGATGATGATAGAATGTATGGGTATCATATTATAGATTCGGCTCAGAGTCTTTTGGTACTTTGCGTACTGAGCTTACACACATTCAATTACAACTCATTTAATAATAATAATACTAATAATACATGGGAAATCAGAAAAAAAGCTGAAGAAAAATAAAATGCCAGAAAAGCGTGAACGAGTTGAAGAACCTTACTATTTTGCTGTCTGCGTTTTTATTATTATAGTTAGTTCCACCATATCACCAAAATGGTGTACACCAGATGACGGCGAAGTTTCGATGATGAAGGTGATAGATATAAAAAAGGAGGTAATTTCCGATGGTCGTTTTGCTGCACCTTTGATCATATTTCTGTTTGAACGGAGTTGGCCAAGTAAAAAATTCAGTGAATATAAATTACGAGACTCATAAAATAATGGTAAATGGCTCAGGTGAAAAAATATACATATGAAAAGTGTATATAAGCGAACACTAATGTTACAGTATTCTTGTTACATTAGTAAGATTCGTAATGAGCTCGTTTTATAAGCTTGCATAATATGTTTCAAGAGTGAGACTTGCTGGGCTTGCCTTGCACACTTCCCTTCTGCTTGCTACCTAGAGAATTTTTTGGTAGTAGTGTGCCGGAAACTTGTTTGTTCATAATTTATGTTTGCATGTTTGTGAGGTGGCATAGTGGTGGCAACGATGTTTGAGCACAGCTACTGATGTTCGGTGAATGTAAACATATTATGATAAGTAGTTTAATATTCTATTAGACATGGTCACTGTGGAGGATGCGGCGGTGCTTTTAAGACTGTAAGACTACATCCAACAATGTGCAGTTGAGTGTATGTATGTCTGTATTGCGCCCGGCGTAAGATTTAAAAAAAAAAGAGAAAAAAGCGGATCCGGGAGAACGAGGTGGCAAAGGCCACGAGAACGGAAACATTTTGAGTTTTTTGCTGAAGAATTCTAGCAAATGTTGTTAGTGTGATGGCTCTTGATCTAGCTAGATGCGCAATTGACTGACGTTTAAAACGGAAAGCGTTTAGTTAAACATAAGTTCGGAACAAACAATCCGTGAAACTGAGTGAGTTGCAATTGTTGTTGTGCAGAAAATAAATGGCAACTCTAATCGTTATGATGTACGTATCAGATGAACATATTGTGAGTTATAGAATTTATGTTCGTGTACTTGCGACGTATGAAGATTTGTTATAAGCACCGTGTTACGGTTAAGCCTATTTCTATGCAAATTGTGGGAACAGAAAAGTAATAAAGACCTTGTTTCACTATTTCACCTGCATAACTAGCAACAAATTACTTCACCATCAGGATCTTCACTTGTTCATGGCAAAAAACGTGTTCGTTTTCAGATGCTGTTGTATTTTATTCTTCATGTGACTAGCCGATCGTTTTTCTCATTTCGTATGAATTATCAGATTAAAAGTGTTGGTGAAGTGTTTGGAGAGGATTGTATCATTGAACAGTCAAATTATGAGGGCTTTCACGTAAATAATAATTCCAATTTTTGCAGCATTGCAACAACACATTTTTGTCATTCTCTTTCTCTCTCTCTCTCTTTATCAAGTAAATAAATGAGAATGTACGCAAAATAAATATTTATTCCGCTAAACCGTAAACTAGTAACAGAGTGGTGTGTAATAAAGTTAACAAGGAATATTATTTATGTTCAAGAGGGGAGAAAAATGTCACGGTTGTTCACTTGGGCATTTTACGCATGGATCCATTTCGTCAAATAATGTACCAACTATACACTAGACGCAAACCTGCCTACCTAGAAAAGGAATCATTCATTTCCACTTACAATCTTGCCTCATTTTGTAAAAAAAGAGTTTTGAAAGCAATGACAAGCTGTTGGACACGGGTTCGTGAACAGGAACAACTTTTCCATTGTGTTGTTATACTTTGACTTGTGTTCTTAGATATACTCATTGTACATGTGTTGCATGTCACTTGATGACGATAAAGCAGATATGTAGATTGACTTTAGGTAAGAACATAAAATGTGCGCACCCTTCTTTCTTAACTTAATGTATAGATGGATGACCCGCTCTTAAGTGACAGATAACAAATCGGTGAATGTGCAAGCTTAATGATAATTTAAACGGTATACTGGAGCCAGTCATCATTTACACCATGAGTCACAAGCATAAAAGCACTTATGCTATAAGCTTGATGAACATGGTGTTAGAGTGGACAACGGACATTCCTCCTTTTTCTTTGCTTTGTTGTAGGTCTTGTAAATTGTCAACTGAGGTTAAACAAATGACAGCATGTTTCTCCGCCTACCTTCAAGTATTCTTGATTCCATGCAGACATTTCGGTACTTCAGGGAAATAATAAAAAAATTGAAGAAAATTCCCGTGTTTGGTGTGATTGAGTTTGCCACTGCTTACACATACAAACACGTAACAAAGAGCTTTTATTTTGGCGTATGGAGATCTATTGGATAAACAAAAAGGGTTTAGTATATCCATAGAGTAAATGAGGTATGAGTTCATTTTTGACAATATTGTGTCCTTTTCTACATGACAATTTAATTGGCTTCATATATGAGGGTTACAATTCGGTCCAAACATATGTTGTGGCTGTTCCAAAAACTTTTCAGCTTGCGAGTTTTCGACTTGTATGTAATTTTCTGAGCCGGTGGCACAGCTAAATTATGTTGTAAAAAAAGATGCAACTGTCACTAGAGAAAAAAGTGTGGATGTGGGACCGAGCCAGTAGTGGTCGATACTTACTGCTGAAAGCGTAGCTTTAAAAGCCTTTTAAGATATCAGTGGTTATCATATTGTAACTCTCTAATGTAAGGAAACGTTTTATTTCTATCAGATCTCTTGAATGTTTTTTTTTTCATAGCGGAAATTATCTTTATGCTTTAACCACAAGGCGATAATTTCAGTGTGTACTTATGTTTCCATTAAGCCTACTCTTGGAGCGTATGTAATTAGAGAGGAACCTC
>VICI01001496.1:0-22031 GCA_019593645.1 Akabosia matsudoensis
GAAACATTTTCGTTTGAAGTATTCGGAAGGTATTCTGGATCTTGCCTAGACTAACATGAAAAACTTGAATTTAAGAGTTGCTCTGACAAATCGAGGATTTTGGAAGTAGGTCACTCCTCAATCTTACCACTACTTGGTAACTGGATTGATTGGACTATCCAGCAAAACATATGTCAGAAATAACTTGCAACTTGCAGCAGGTTCTAAAACTTTGATGGAAGCAGGTTTGGACGTGTAACGCAAATGAATTCTAAGCGAACATGCAGGAAAATAGAAATAAAGTTTAGAGTAAATTATGCATGAATAAAAAATTACTCTTGCTCAGGGTACTGCAACGAAAGAATGCAGAATGGAAACAAAGAAAGCGAGAAAGTTGAAAATGATGGTTTCATGTAAACACATTCTGTGCTGCTCTCACTGTTTTAGGAAAGATATAACAGTCAGTTCATGAACTTGTAGTTCAACTGATTGCAGCATATTTTTCAAATGTGTTTTTCCTGATTTCCAATCTGCAATTTTATCTCAGATAAGCTAGAAGCCAATAAATCCCTAAAGTTTATCTGTGTATCTGCACTCAAAGTTCATGGATTATAAATCATGTATACCTGTTTGTTAGGTAACTCATATTCACTATATGTATCAATAAATCCTAAACTTAATCGGTTTTCTTTTCACCTTAAAGATGATAAGCTGGAGAATTTTACACAAAAATTTATATCGTAAGTCATCTCAGGTTACAATAACAAATTGTGAAGCAGTCCCTTTCAACACTTTATTTTCAACATCACACGCATAGGTTTTTGCTTTCTTCACAAAATTCTAGCGCACCATCGTAAGAGAGATGGTATCACAAGTTGAGCTCGTGGACTAGAAACAGCTTCTGTATCAAAATGTATTACAACGTAGTCATATTTTTTCATGTTGTTTATAATATGTAGCGCTTTTTTCACGGGTATGCGAGAACGAAGCTGCTGCATCTTTGAGTAAAAAGACATAAAACAGTCAGTTCTCATTATTCATGTTGCCAGAATATTGGGCTGGATGTATGGGTTGCACATAGAGAATCCCTTTCGGAAGCTTACTAAAAAACTAGTACTTGTGGATAAACAAACGTGCACAGAGCACGTAATGCAAAAAACATCGTAAAGAAATTGAGAACGCATAGGGCAAGGCTTTGCTCTACCGAGTTGGCTGACTATGCTAACATTTATACTTCGTACTGTCCATGTACGAGTTAGATAATTTTTTTTGTGTTTCATACTTATGATACCGCAGACTCCAGCAAGGTTTTCAGTCGGAATTTCGGCTACCAACCATACAGAGAGAAAGGTGGCTCACAGTGTAAATATTCAACTGCCATTCCGATCTGTGTGTTTGACTAATTTTTGTTGCATTTGAATTTTGTCGTAAAATAAAGTAAAAGCCTGCTACGCAGATATTGTTCGTGAGTGTTTACTCCTGGTTGCGCTGTTATGAAAATTTATATGCGTTCTTTGTGCATTGTGTGGTGGACAACTTGACATGAGCCATTAAGCCGGATTGATACAGATGAGTCAGTGGAGAGGGTCCCAGAACAAAATCAGTTTCATACACGTTCAGAGGCACATGGAGGAAAATTGTATTTAAAACAGGGTTAGCATTCGCTGTTATCAAAAAGAATCAAGGAGGACAAGTAGTGGAGACGATTTTTTGGCATTGCTATTCTTTTGAAGCTTTGTGGATAAAAGATCCAGTCATTTGAGGGAAATGAAGAACTCTTTCAGAACCAAATTGACATTATGTCATTGGATGGAAAGTGAAACGAAGTGAACTCAAGTGAAATTTATAGTGATGTGAAAAATCAAGTGTATCAAAAAGTCAGTCTATCGACAGCCTGGGAGTGACACCAAATTTGATTCAAAATTTTTAGTCAACATCACGCATTTTAAATCACTCAAGATGATTGCGAGCGAGAAGAGATTTTTTGTTGGGATTATGATTCTTGGCATCGCCTACTACTACAAATCCACAGAAAGTCAGCGTCTTGACGGACCAATTGTCGATACACAGTACGGAAAGTTAAAAGGAATCAGGTCGGAGTCGAGACAAGGACGATCTTTTTATGAATTTTTAGGCATACCTTATGCTGCTCCTCCAATTAATGAGCTACGATTCGAGGTAAATTTTCAAAATAAACATTTTTTAAATCAAAGAACTGGACACTTTGGAAGCAAGGCATATTATTAAAACGGGTTTCCCTTTCGTTTTCAGCCACCTCAGCCCCCTGCTAAATGGGAAGGCGTACGAGACGCTAGTCGATATGGATCTCAATGTTTGCAACTAGAAATGCTTTTGGGCTTAATACTGGGCGATGAAGACTGTCTCTTCCATTAATGTTTTTGTAAGTTGTTAACTTTTGGTTTATATGATAGTTGATGCAGTCCGATTTCTCAGTTTCAAATGTCGAACGAACTACCTGCATATCGTTGGCTGGCTAGAGTTGTTCCCGTTATAACGGAGCATCTATGCTGCATCGAAAATTTCGTCAATATTTTTGTACGGTTAGACTCGGACTAGTATACAAACGTGCAACAAAAATTGACATATACGTCTTAACAAATCTAGTGCATCGCAGAAAACTCAAAAGAGAATACGCATATCATATCCCAAACACTAAATATCAGGATGTAGTCTTCGGTTTACTTTTACATCTATTTCAAAATTAATGTATTTCGAAATGTGTTTACCTTTGGCATACTATTTAAGAGCACATGTTGAGACATGTCACTTCCGGTAGATGCGCTTCCTCGTCCAGATGCCAATATGTTGTGCATGTACACTTATCTAAAGCATATATTGTAGGCAGCCCCTCCTGATAAATCCAAGGAACAAAAAATTACACAATTTATAAAACAAATATTTAGGTTACGAAATTAAATCATCCTTTCTATACACAACTCCTTCAGACGCACACTCACTAATTGACCGAGTGGTAGTTTCCAAGTTTCCGTTCGACAAAATCTTGTAACAGACAGACAACTATGAATAATTTTGTACGGATGCATATAATTTTATGTAATGCTTTACATGTCACGAAAAGGAAGATTTTTTTTCTCCTAATTTGTCCATCATCAACAAAGGTTAGTAGGTATACTGATAAAGATGCGTGTGTGTTTCATTGACATTGACCATAGGGATACATCAGCGCATGTATATATTTGTCACACTCATACGTATATGTCAAATGTCAGACCTATGTTTTTACTCCTTTTTTAGGCATTTTAACTATACATTACAGCAAATCATAGATTAACTAATAATCAGCTAACTATACAAAACCTACTTCAAGTTTGGTAGGCGAATAATGTGAATGAAACGTCCACTCTTTGCTTCATAAAACAAGCCATGAAACTTTGGCTCGCTGAGCATGTCCATGTGGCCACTTACGTAACTGAAAATACTTAGGCATGCAAAAAAATAAGAATGGGAATTTCAACCTTGTACAAAACTAGAAAAAGTTGTTAAAAGATCCTACCACTCATAATGTAGGTGGTGGTAAATCACAAAAAAAGACTAACTTTTGATCATCCCATCCATAAAGATCGATAAAAAATTACTGGACAAGAGTAAGACACATGCAGGTACACATACGAGAACCATAATCAAGTCAGGTTAAAGGTCGAATTTAGGATGTATCATTATCAGCAAACTCCAAAGATTGAGAAAATGATCTCATCACGAGAACCGTACAGCGTTCTCTAAAGATATTTGCTGCAAAATTAAGCTAAGAAGCATTCTTATACGAATATCATCCATCACTAAGTGTGGGAGGTTTGTGAGGAAAAAATTTTCGCCCACAGCCAACATTAGGTTTGCTTGATTTTATTCATTCACAAGAGCTAATTATTCCTGGCAAATGGCTTACAGTGTGTTAGTTTGCATACTTTTATTCAACAAAAATCACATTAAATCGGCAATGTATTCCTTAAAAAACTTACGTTTCTTGTGAAGGTTTACAAGTACACCTTGCTACTCAAGGCTCTATTTGATACATGCGTATGCTATTATATAAAAATTATCTTGCAATTAATCTATTTGAATACCGGAACATGAAATCATACATATGTATAGATCCATTTTTTTAAACTATCAATTCTGAGAAAAATTATTTAATATGAAACTGTTTCCATTACAGACTCCATATTTACCAAATGAGTCAGGATACGATGATATAAGGAAAGACACTGAAAACCACAAACGTATTCACAACATAACTGAAGATAATCATGGAAAACTTCTGCCCGTGATGGTATTGGTCCTAAGATGAGCTAATCGAAGTTTAATGGACTAAGTTTCCTAATGACTCACTCTGTTTGTGTTTTACAATCTCTTCCAGGTATACATTCACGGGGGATTATTTATTAACGGAGGCAGTGATCTCTGGCGACCGAACTATTTCATGGACGATGACGTCATCATTGTGACAATCAATTACCGTTTGGCAGCTTTAGGTTTCCTGTCAACAGGGTCGGATGGGGTTATTCGAGGAAACCAAGCCTTGAAGGATCAATCCATTGCGTTGCGATGGGTTCAAAAGAACATAAAGGCTTTCGGGGGCGACCCGGACCGAGTCACAGTGTTTGGTATGGGCTCAGAACATTTCATGGATACTGCGTATTGGCATAAAACATAAAATTACAACGCAGTTTTATGGTTTTGTTTCATGAAGGGGAGAGTGCGGGAGGAGTTGGTGCACATTACCAAATGCTATCAGCAATGTCGAAAGGTACTGCATGACGTGATTAAGATTATTAGTCTCATGGCCAATTTCGTACGCCATAATTTTCTATACCAGGATTTTATTTTGAAATTGCAATTTAATTCTACAGGTCTTTTCTCCCGTGTAATTTCGCAAAGTGGCTCCGCATTTCATTTCTGGACCATTAATCATGAACCGAGACATCAAGCACTAAGACTTGGAAGTCTCTTGGGCTGTCCAGTGGAAGATACTCATGAAATGGTCAAATGCCTGAAAAATGTTGAAGCTTCTGCAATAGTTGACATACATCGTGAAATAATGGTATACCAAATTCTTTCGTATTACAGATATTATGTTAAATTATGTACCTCTAATAATCTATTGCATATTATTTGCACGTCTAGGATCCGTTAAGGGACCACGTAACAATCTTTAAGCCGACTATTGAGCATATTGATGACGAGTATGCATTCATCACGAAATCTCCTCACGAGATCGTCGCGTCTGGAAATTTCAGCAATGTTCCATGGATCGCTGGAATTAATAGCGACGAAGGGCTCATCACTGCAGCAGGTATGTGATAATTACCAATCAAGAAGAAACTTGAATAAATACGCAACTTGTTTTGGGGCTTCGCAGTAGGACAACAAAGGAGAAGGAAAAAATGTGAAACTCCTTCCACCTTCTGTTGTCTGTCACAAAATAGATTGACGTGTGCTTACATTTAATAATAGTAATAAGGATTCACGTCCTTGAATAAGTAAATACCCTTTCCAGTATAGTGATGCAGGAGCTAATCTCCATGCGTTTTGTTTGTGCAGTTATGTTTTTCCACGAACGCTTTTTTCCAAGGGTTATGGGTAGTGAACACGTTGACTTCATATAGAATTTTGATAATATGGCAAAAAATTGTGTTCTCTTTTAGCGGTTATGGCGAACTCAACAATGACAGGGTTGGCCCAAAATAACTGGAACGACTTTGTACGTAAACTACTGGTTTTCCAGCCCGACGACGATGCAGCCCAGAAAATCCGCAAATTTTATTTCGAGAATGTCTCTGACGTAACGACGTTCAATAATTTGCACAATTACGCAAAAATGATAAGTGATCGAGGATTTTTTGCGGACATACACCATGGGGCGCGGATACAAGCGCAGTCGGCAGCATCACCAGTGTACCTATACTTTTATTCTTACCCTGGTGAATGGACGGTTGCTAATTTATTTATGGAAGTGCGTGGCACGCTTCCACGACTGATGGAGGCAGGGTGGGCCATCCTTTCAAGCTGTAACAGTTGGCTACACAATTGGATCAACAAGACGTTGCTGGGAAGAACGTTGCCAAATTACGGTAAGCATGAATGTCATGATAATAATGAAGCATGTAACCAACCACTAGGCTTCGTACATGTTTACCAAACATTTCCCTATCTTTCACTTCAGAATAGGGTTACATACGTAATAAGGAAATTGGATAGAAAAAATATATTTCACTGAAATCGTATTCACTCAAGCTTGTCTTATTAGTGTATCCGCCTCATTTTAACTTTACTATTTTCCCACCCTTTGACTTGACAGGTGCAAGTCACAGTGATGAGCTGGCCTTGCTCTTCCAAATGCCATGGATCTCAGATGTATTGGAGGATTCTAAAGATTATAACATGTCTCTCGACCTGGTGAAGCTGTGGGTGTCATTTGCCAAACAGGACATTACCGAGAAGTACGCACGAAAAATAATTCATTATGCGTCCAAATACATTCACGGTGGTAGCTTCTGCACATTATTCATTATATACTCTTTTTGTCGTTTCAGCTTGGACTTGACCTTTAGAGGAGTTAAATGGACCCCGGTAAACCCTGGTGGCAATACCACCCTTGATTACCTCAATATTGACGCGTCCCCGAAAATGATTCCCGAACCATTCACCAACAGAATCAAATTCTGGGACTCGCTTAAATTGATCAATGCATGAATGACAAAGGTTACTTTTATTCGCTAATTTTCGCAGTTCATGCAACTGTCACAAACGATTCCTCTAGATGCGAGTCAGTTCTCTCATTAAGTTTTTTTACGTGTATTGTTATAAATTTTCTGGGCTTTTCATCGAAGTCGGGGCAGGTTACTCGACTGCGCAAACTGCTTCTTTGTCTGCAACGCTGTGTAAATTCTATTCTCGGTGAAAATAGTCAATGTTGTGGAATACTTGGAACATTTCAAGTTGCCATTATAGAATCTAAATGTACATCAACAAGATTAATGCTAAAGCTAGACCAAATGAATTGTTATTTTACTACTGTCAAGTGCAAACATGTATGAATGTAAGACATGATTTAGATGTAGAAGAATCTCCCGTTTTATTATCCGGCAGGATTTTCCCTTTAAAATTGATTTCAAGTGGCTGATATGATAAAAAAAATTGGACAAAAAGTAGACCAAACGCCAAGTAAGCAGCGTTTTCCCGAAATAGTGTCTTCCTCTCGTATAAAACACTGTTTTATAAATAGACAACCTTTTTGTAAAAACATTTCTGCATTTACATGTCATCCACTCAGTCAAAATAATTATTTTATTCGCTCCATTTGCAACAGTGAAATAGGGAACCTTTTAAGTATAAATACAACACTTCTTGGAGTACGGAAGTAAATTGTAAAACGGTACTTGCATATATTTATCAGGGTGACATAAGACGTCTATTAGAAAAGTACGACACAATTCATTGTTGCATCTGGAGTTTTTCTTGGATGAACGTGATGAACCGAAACGTTTTACGTTTGCGTATACTGTGTAAAATTTGCCGAGGTACTGCAGGAACTCTACAGACAAGCCATAAATTGATTGATTCCCGACATGTACAAATTTTTGTAAGTGCTTCGACATAAAAATGTACAAATAAATGCAAATTCCCTATGGAATAGTAGACTGCTGTTTTTTACTGTGTAAAAACTTAGATCAAGTTGCTCTATAATCTCAACCCAAACCATTATGTTGAGGATAGCCATGCGGCTGTCTGCCGATAAGCTTCGCTTGTTTGTTTATTAAGCTAAAACTGTAGCTCTATACAACGATCAGACTGATGAGTTAACTAGGAAGAAAATACTTGAATGACTGAATTTATGAAAAAATGCACACGCGTAGACAACGGTCTGGGTACAGAAATGAGTAAACACTGGTCAGGGTAGTGTGATGTTTGTCTTTGGATATCTGAAGTAATATGTTATTTGGATTGCCCAACCAGAGGAGCGATAAAGTTGGCGTGTCTGCCAGTTTGTCACATTTTTTGCGAGAAAAGTCAAGGACAAAAGAGACATGTTACTCAGAAGGTGAATATTTCAGGTGCAACTGAAAATACTCAAATCGTACTGCAATTTTGCCAGAAGGGCTTAATACTTGGAAAAGATTAAGAAACAATATTGCATTGAAGGAAGGGTTTATTGGAAGCTGTATAAAAATATTTATATTGTTGATGCTGTAACATCAGCAAAATTGCGGAAAATGTGTTGATTCTTTGTTACAGTTGTTTTATACCATTAAAAGTGTTATATCGAAAAGAATGTCAGGTCTTAAAATCTTTATGCAATCAAGGAATAAACTTTGCAATGAGATATTCAACTTGAGAATTGATAGTGAGTTATTTCACCTCGCCGAAAAATGAGCTCACCATTTCGTTTTAAACCCCTCCGGGCAAGTCGGTGTTTCATTTTTTGCACTCGCCGCACAGTTCGATGGGATCATGCATCAAATGCCAAAAATGACGCAAGCTCATATTTCAGGCTTTGCCATTTGCATGAACTCACTGGATGTTTTTTTTGCTTCTTTCGAATGTCCGCGTCATCAGTGAAAAATGAGTCTACGCTCCGGATGAATCCCGATAGAAACAAACCATGGATTTTGGAGAGATGCTCTTCTGCAAAGTTCTGAATGATGGTCTCAATTTTCTGCACAGCAAGTTCAACTTTAAAGAATACAGTATTGGCAAGGTATTCATGGATGCATTAAGTTCAATTACATTGCTACTCCTGCAATTCAATGTAAAATTGAGCACAATAAGACTAACGTACCGATCGGTCATGCAATCGAAAAAAATTTATGTGTACAATTATGAGATTTCCCGCAATGTTATATTTTATATGTGTTGTTTCTTATTGCAAAACATTTCATATTATTATAATCATTTGTAGCAAGAAAGAGGGTACACACCGCTGTTCCTGTGAAAATATGGACACAGTAAACACTGCGTTGTTGAGGATCGGGTGGCGAAAAGGAATACACCGTCAACGTCGTGGCCCTTGCCTATGGTATATAGATGCCAAGCAGAAGGAAGCATTAAGCAAGGTGGACAACGACCGGTAATATCCATTTTAAAGTGAAGGTGGAGGGCGAAATAGTTAAATATATGAGAACGTCACAAAAATGTGGAGAATCCTTGCGCTCTCAAGTCCCTCTCATCTAAGGAAACGCATAAACCCTCATACATCGTATCACGATTTTGTGTTAAGCCAACCAAAAAACTAAGCGAGGTGAAATACGGATAATGATTAGTTTATAAATCACAATAGCAAACTAAAACAATAAAATAAAAAAAGCCACAACAAATTTATAGATCTTTCCTTTACTCTGATCCGGCCGGGGCTGAGCATAAAAATTCGCTGCACCTCTCTCAGGGTAAAGGTAAACCACAAATCTCATTTTAGTTAGCTGCATAACTGACCACACATGCGTGTTTCTTGCTGGTTAACTTGTGTAATAGCTACTTTTGCATATGCCTCTGACAATGAAGACGTTTCTTCATACAAACTGATAATGTCGATTGCTATCAATCATGGCTAATCGAGCATAATCCCAAGACTTCACGGTACCGTAAACTACTGACCATTTTTTTTCTCGACTTTGGATAGGATTGTCATAAATCATCACGCTATAACAATATTATTTTGCTTAATTTTTTAAATACATAAGCATACTGCTGAACCTTTTCAACTGTATGCTGTACATAGGATATTACATTGACTAAAGTTTTCATTAGCGTTCGCTCATTTCGCTCTTCTTGTCACAAAGTTGGCAATAATGTTTGCAGGAAAGAGATCTATTCAACCTCGAATTCTATATTCGTTACCTAGTTGAGCAGAGCATGTGCCATTGGTGAACGTGCACGTGAAACAAGATGCAAGACTGAGGACGGAAACGAAAAAGCTAAAACAATATTTCGTTTCTATTTACTAAGTATTTGGATCTGGAACAGTGTACTTTCCAAACACTTATCTGCCCTCTAAACATCTTTCAACTTAGCACGCTTTGAGAAAACCATTAACAGCCGAATCAGATACAAAGAAGTTCTGACGCAACGCGTGTAGCTCTACCAGCAGAAACTTGGCGCTAGAGATAGGACAAGAATGTTGTAATTGAAGGTAAATCCGATTTGTACATTTACATCGCTTCAAGTGCTTCAATAAATTTCGTGAGGTTTCCAATAAACGAACAAGTTGTTGTATGTATGATATATATGGCCTTTTACGCTTTACACCAAGCCAGTATAAAGCGAAGCGACGCAAAAAAGAAAAAAACTGTTTTAAAGTTCATTCTTAAAATTGATATAACAATGCAATAATGACTGAACTGGTAGATTGAATGCGGGGTTAGGATGCGAATACATAGGCAAGGAATAGGATATAGTTCGTCGATGCATGATGGACGAGAAACGGATATACAATACATTTTACATGCATAGGGTCCAAACTGTAATTTTCATCAGTGTGAAGGAACGGATAACTTTCAAAAACAATGAAAGGCGATCGAAATATTTACAATGTGTCTTGCAAAACTGCATTTGCGTGCATGCATGACGGCCCTACAAACAGGTCGCAAAGGAGTGTTGGTCCGGAGAGGAAGCACAAGCACGTTCAAGAAAGAAGCAACTAACCGAGAAATTCAGGCTAAAATTTGTTTGCATTGATGTTATTCTACCCATTCCTACACTTACCTTCACTTCAACAGTAAATATTGTGTGTATTCAATTACAAAGGTAATTTGAGCATGAAAGTTTTCTGCTTTTATAGATATATAACTCATACTATGATCCTTCCGCATGCACTTTTTTTAACGTTTCAAGTCGGAAAACTGTATTTTTATTCGACGTAGAATTGCCTAACTTTACCCACCTATTATAAAACTTTCAATTTTACGAATATCCTAATTGGACAAGAAATGATTATTTCTCTCATTTTTTGAGGATGTCTATAAAATAATATGAAATCGCTAAAAATGCAAAGAAAATTAAAGTTAAGCTATGGTTTACGTTGGAAAATTTTTTGGCATGCATCATCATACATAATTATGCGGGAGTCACTGATTATCTGTGCGGACATACATACTTGGCTATATATGAGGTCTCTTGTCTTGTACATGCTTACCTATTTCAATTTGCGGATAATCAGGAGTTGAGAAGGAGAGCATTCTTTTGCGTAATAGCGTAATTTGCTGTAACAAGTTTTTTCAATTGGTGTTTTGATGCAGACCTGTGAGCATGCAGTCTGTGGAGCTCTTCTATCATACGTTACTACATTTGTAGCTAAATGCTATACAAAATATGCAGTGTTTTGTGCAAGTACGTGGTTTAAAGTGAGCTAACTTCCTTTTTGTTTTTAGGAACACTAATGGATTAGTCGGAAAAAATATTCTTCGTTAAAAACTTTCGGGTGAGTAGTGTCTGCTTTTGGCTTATCAATTGGATCCGCCGGTTGTTAGTTAGGCTTATTTAGAGTAACAATTATAGAAAAAAGAGACATAAAAGCAATAAAACATTCAAATAAGTTTAGTTTCTGATGCCTATTCGGCCTAAGACGGTATTTGTGGAAGATTTTAAGCACTACCCCGTCATTCATTCATTTAATGTAATGTCCATTTTCATTTTGACTTTTAGAATATTACATATTAGGTTGTCTTATCTCTTTTTAATGATACTTAATCCAAACATACGCGTTAAAGGACGCTAACATGCACACATACACAATTCACTTTTCGACCAAAGTATACGCACATTTCTATTTCGCTCCAGACTTGAGTCAGTTTCATTCATGGAACAGAAGCTTCTTTGAGGATATATACATACAATATACGACCGCATTGTATTTTGGTGCTAGATTTCTTTGTTCTAACAAGTCCAGACATGAGACTAAATTTAGACGAAGTTGTTCATGTTTATTTGCAAACATTTCGTGGCCCATTCAGTTATGCTAAAGATTTATTGTTTGTCAAACTTGTATACAAAATTTAGGACCATGTTATTACTCATATCCTCCTTTATGATTGATAAAAACTTGGAAAACATTGCAAGTGGTCAAGTCTGTAGACTGTATACGGACAGTCCAATAACGAAGGCTAATTTCCATGTTGTTGGTAGAAAGCCCCAACCATGGATGCATATCTAACCACTGTCAGGCTGTTAACTTGTGCACTTAAAGTTTTCTATCATTGCTGCTAAATTTGTGCTAGAGTAAGCAAACAGCATTCGTCTCTCATGGTATTCAATGGTCACAACCATGAAAATAGTGGGTACACTGTCTGGAATTATATTGAAGTTACGGCTGAATGAAAGGTAAACCGATAACATACTATTAATGCCGGAGTGATGAATTGACAACAACCATGAAAATAGTGGGTACACTGTCTGGAATTACATTGAAGTTACGGCTGAATGAAAGGTAAACCGATAACATACTATTAATGCCGGAGTGATGAATTGACTAATCGCACATTGATCATGTTTTAAGTACAAAGTTCACTTAAGAGTTTACAAAACAGGTTTACTTAATACATGTGACTTCCACATGCGTAGCTGAGAGCCTGGCTGATTTTGTCATCAAAAGTAGGTACTTTAAACAATTTTCACCATCAGCAGCAGTCTGCATGTCTCTAACAGTAAACCACCTCAAATCTCAACCAGTTTAAAAAAAAAAAAAAGTTTTGAAATGCGTATGCGCGAAATGAATTGTATAGTTGCGAGCATAACAAAAAAAAGGTGCAGGAGTACAGCAGTAGTAAAAGTTTTAATTTAGCTTGAGTGTAAAACCGTGACTTAAAGTGGGCGTTTTACGTGCATGCATCGCTGAAGCTATAGGTTTAGCATGAGTTTCTCCCATAAGATGTAAGAAGTCTTTTCACACAAAAATCTAGCAAAAATTCAAAGTTTTGAAACTAAAAAGTGCAGGTTACCAGTTGTTTGTGACTCGTTATAGTTGACCAAATCAATATTGACATTTAGAAAACATAACACGATAGTGCTAGCTATTTGGATTAAGATATTGACCGTTACGTGTTACCGAATGTTTTCCTGTCTGAACTTCATTGAAAAGGTTGTTATATCACAATCTCGCAGTCCGTGAGGTAACGTCACTAAAATCACGAAATACCTGCATAATGTAAACAATATTTCTATCGTCATCTGCTTTTCGTGTCATTCTGTAAAGCTGTGTAATACACGAAACACGATAAAACTGAATTGATTGAAACATCTTGAATTGGTATTTTGTCCACACATGCAACATATCATTTTTGTGCGATTATGTCTGGAAACTCACTAAAACATTATTACTACTACACCATAAGAATGGAATTTGACGGATTTCATGCAATATCGTCAACATGATGGTTCTATCGTGACAGGAGTTAATTATCGCATAAATCTCTGTAATGAACGTGTAACATGTTTTATTGGTTGACTTTTATTCAGCAAACCGAGCAAAAAATGTCCGTGTGGGCTCAAAGTTGACTAATGATCGCACGCATTAGTGTGTGTCTATGTGAGCATTATAATTTAAGGTATAGACATCATTAACCAGTCCTGTTTCAATATTCCAGAGAGCTTTACACAAATTAGTCCACGTCAAAAAGATACAGCCATGGACTCGTCTACCAGCCCACTACTTGAGCCTCAATTAGGCGAGTTTCGCACGAGGAAAAGATTTGAAAACTCAAAAGCGAAAGACAAGCAAAATGAGACCGTTCCAGAAAGATCTTCATCGAGCCGGAAGTCCTCACTTGGTACATCCAATCTGGTTAGCGACCAGCCTATGATGAACATGGCCGGCTTAGGAAAGCTGTTCAGAGAAATTCGGACTTTTCTCCGCCTCTTGAGTTTCTCCACAGACAAACTACTCAACTCTGTATTTGTGAAAAAGTTAAAAAATGTGACGTGGGGACAAACAGTATGCTTTGCTGTAGTGTGGTTTATACTTTACTATCATCATGACTCATTTGGTCAGAGAGTTAACGGACCTCTTGTGAAAACAAAGCAAGGCTTTGTTCAAGGAATCACTGGAATCTCAAGAGACGGCCGAGTGTTTTATGAGTATTTAGGAATACCTTACGCAAAACCGCCCGTAGGAGACCTTCGATTCGAAGTGAGTTCTTAGGATACATCCTTGAATCCCAATCAACTTAGGAATTCACAAAATTTTATCAGTGTTTAATTGATAACATTTACTCGACAGCCTACTCAACCTCCAGAGCCGTACTCAGGCATTAGAGATGCGAGTACGCATGGCAGTAAATGTGTGCAAATAGACTTGCTTCTCGGCATGATTGGCGGTGATGAGGACTGCCTTTTCATCAATGTACACACTCCAGTAAGGAATTTTATATGAATAAAAATTGATAATACAGGGTCTGAAAGATATCCGTCTCAATTGACAAATGCTGATCGTAATACTTTTAGGTGAAGTCGAAGAAAGCTCGACTACCTGTGATAATGTACATACACGGTGGATGTAAGAGAATAATAATAACTTTTATCATCAATCAAATCATTCTTCAACCCGCTTGAACCAGATTTGAAACTTGTTTTGATAATCAATAGTTTTTCACAATGGTGGAGGAGCATTTTGGAGACCGCATTATTTCATGGACCAGGACGTTGTATTAGTCACGATGAACTATCGGCTGAATAGTTTTGGCTTTTTAAACACTGGGGATGGAGTTGTGCGGTGAGGACTGGAGGAAAAATTGATGTCGATTTCATGAAAGTGCAGACTTTGAACGCATTTTATTTTTGCTTTGAAATTTCAGCGGAAATCAGGGTATGAAAGACCAGGTCATGGCTCTCCGATGGCTGCGTGAAAACATAGCTAGTTTTGGAGGGGATCCTACAAGAATAACTATTCTCGGAGAAAGCGCGGGTGGGTCTGCCTCCCACTTGCATATGTACTCTAAAATGTCAAAAGGTCTTTTTCATAACGTCATATCTGAAAGCGGCTCTGGACTTCATTTTTGGGCCGTTAATCAAGAACCACGCAAACAAGCTGTCCGATTCTTAAAACAACTCGGCTGTCCATCAGATAACTCGACAGAAATGATTGCTTGTTTGAAGTCCGCTAACGCTTACGATATCGCCGAGATTCATCGAGAAGTTTTGGTAAGAAAAACTTCTCATTAATTTTTTATGCTATTTATCCATTGAAAAACTTCAAGACGTAAACGATTCTTCGATTTTGAATTCTTCCATAGGATCCGTTGCGTGAACAAATAACAATTTTCAAGCCTTCTGTTGAATTTCCGGTTGAAAATGATGGTAATACCTTCCTAGCTGAACATCCAAAGGTATTAGCGTCCAAAGGAGATTATAACAAGGTTCCGTGGATTTTTGGGGTGAACTCAGAAGAAGGTCTTATCACATCGGCAGCTATACTGGCTAACAATACGATGGCCGATGTAGCCAAAACCGACTGGCGACTCTTTATCGAAAGAGTTTTATGGTTTCAATCCACGAATGGTACCACCGCCGAAAAAATCCGAGACTTTTACTTTGGAAACTATGCTATGAGACTCCATCCCGACCCTTTTGAAACACTTGACAACTACACAACAATGATCTCTGATAGAGGCTTCAACTATGACGCCCATCATGGGGCTCGTTTGCAAGCTAAACACTCCCTCGTCTACATGTACTACTACAGTTACAAAGGGGAGTGGAGTGCTGTCAACTACTTTAAAGAAATCCGAGGACAGTGGCCAAGACTTGTCGAGGTGGCCTGGTCAATAGCAGCTATCTGGGTACGGAAAAATATTCTCGGCCAGCCATTAACCAATTACGGAGCCTCCCACTCGGATGAGCTAGCCTTAGCTCTTCCATATGCCATGGGTGAGCGATGTGACTCCTGAGTGTACCGACTACCAAATGTCTCTTGACCTTACTCAGCTTTGGACTGATTTCGCGAAGAATGGGTAAGAATTGTTTAGCTTAAAAATTCAGCGAATATGTAACAGCAGCAGATTCTAACGCCTCTTTGTCTGGATTTATAGGGAAGCACAACTGAAACCTTTACATTTTCGTAACGTTCAATGGGAGCCTGTCCAACCCACATTAGACAAAATTCGCTATTTACAGATTGACGCAGAAGCGGCCATGAATCGATGAACCGTTCGCCGATCGGATCAAATTTTGGGATTCCATCCTCGACGAGTCTGAACGCTAACTCAAAACAGTGGCAGTTGATAATCCCCACATGCATGCGAGTCATTCGATGGCATTTACAAAAGTTTACAGTTAAAGGCTCGATAAAAATAAAACGTAAACTTAGACATTGTGCCCTTCCCAGTTAAAAAATGTTTGTTTTTTGTCCTCCCTTTTGTAAAAAGATTGAGGTTTATGTTATAGTCGAAAAAAACATTTAATGACTGATGACTGTGATAAAAATTCGAAAGCTCACATTAAAAAGTCAATAATTTACTTTTCATGAACAATACAGAGAAAACTTGATAGATATTTACTGTCAAGATGCAAACACCAGTATTAAGCCCAGTTTTGTGTTGATGTTTTAATTCTTGTTTTAGTTGTTGAGTTTCTGTTCTGACATGACATGTATGACGAATGCTCATTCATTGTACATAAAAAATAATACTTTCGTTGTTTTTATTGACGCACGATCGTAAAATAATAAAAAAATGCCGATGAAACTGATTTTAACTTTACGAATCGCACAAGAGTCGTTATAATTTACTTTGAGTCAACTGAACTATTGCTAGACACATCTTTAATTGAAGTAAAAGGAAGTTTTGTGTGTAAATCGTAAAACATGAGACCTGCGGATGTTCTCATCAGAGTGTCCCAGTAGTCGAGGTCATGAGCCCATTCTACTTTGCCCCATTGCGAGGCCTGTGAACAGAAAAATTAGGTTGAAAATTAGTTTCGTTCAAAAACAAAAGCTAAGAGCTGTTATGATGGAATCAAACCTGGAACTCTACTTCCAAACGGCTGAGACGAACGGCTTCATCAGCCCGCATGTAGTTTTTGGCTACTGCGATTGGTAAAATAACTGATCTCAACGTGTGGCAACTGAATGCTAAACCTTTAATGAATATCGAAAAAATAGTATATGAAATAGATACAATAGATATGAAATACAAAAAATATTTACCGTATATTATTACCTTGAACTGCTTCAAAGTTATGACTTAAAATGAAGTTACGCAAGGAGACGAGAGACTGCTCAGGGATAGTTGGAGATAAAATGGTTCCTGCAACTATTGGTAGTTTTATAGAAAACTCATCTTGAAACCAGTACAGTACTGGATCCCACAGGTCTCTTTGTATGTCCCACAAACGACTATCCTCCTGTGCAAATTTAACAAGGAATTTAAACTACCCATGCCTAATCTCAAAACATAACTTTCACTTGTCATACAAAATTTTTTTTCACCTCTGATCGGTATATGATAGTGTCTGAAGACAGAAGTGTTAGTATTTCTGACGCCAAGTCAAATTTTGTTTTCCTCGTAGGGTTATCTTGGGCTGTATTGGACAACGCAGTCTAAAATAAGAAAAACCATAATTTTCTACAGGAATTGTTACGAGAGTTCCTGCAGCCTTGTATTGACCTTACCAAATGCATTGATGACTGGGCAATAGTTTTTCCTTGGGCGGCCCATTCCGCACCCACACTGTAGGCTAATCCAGGGTTGTCCACTTGAAACAAGTTCCTCGCTGGAGTTCTCAGTTTCCTGGAGTCCAAACTGATCTCATAAGTTGGACTAGTTGTCTCAGGTGCTTCTTGGTCCGCAGGATTGACCCGCACACATGCATAAAACCTTTTAACAGCTACAATAAATAAAACAAAACAACACAAAACAAATTGTTCCAACACCACTACTGACTAAAAAAACTAAGCTTTTACATATTTGTAAACGAGTTTTTTAAAACTTACGCTGTGGCGAATAAAACCTCTTCAAGTTTAACTGGTTGTTAGCACTGGCTTTAGATCGACCAGATTGAACTCCTGATCCAACCGATTTTTGGAAAACTTGAAGCAATCTAACCTTATTCATTATTTTGCTGTTAATTTTTACTAACGTGTCGACACACTACAACTACAACATTTAATTTTAGTTTTTTCTGGGGGAAATTTTTGCCGGTTTTGTTATATACTCCTAAAATACACGATACCTCAACTTCAACCCACAGTGAATGTGGATTTTGCGCATTTCTCCACGCAAAACATGTGTTCTCCAAACAAAAATACACACATGTGTCATGGGTGCCAAGTGCCAACGATCATGAATTAATGACTGATGGGTAAGATAAACATGATGATAATCTATTTGAGCGTATTGTTTTGTTGACGATTTCAAATGAAGCTTATGTTTATTTGTTTTTTGTTAACATTTTGAACGACAGACAGACGTTGAGCAGTAAAGCATACAAAAAAATAATGCATACAAGATTCTCACAAGAAACAAATTTCATGATGATTCTTTCATTACATTTGTGTAAGTACACTTTTACAAGTAGAAAGCATTTAATGTACTATTTTTTGGGACAGGGTACTGTTTCATATTTTAGAACATAATCTATAAAACATACTGATTGTAAAAGTTTCTGCACCGGAAGAAGGTTTGAATAAACTTGGTAGAAAAAAATGAAGGACCATTTTGTTTTGTTCTGAGAGTAGCTTAATTTTAATATCACTGTTGTAAATTTAGGTAAATTTGTTCGTAGCTTTGCCGCAGTTTCACTTCTTTTTCAAAAAGTTATCTACCCATTCTGGGTCTGGGGTGCCTAGAGTGTCCATACCCTCCAGAAGGAAGTCCAAGCTGACCGTTTCGTAGTCAGGTACTGTGGCAAGGAGCTCAGGCCCGTCAAGCTCCCGCGAATGACGTCTGGCAACGGTGACAATGTGCAAGTCGTCTAAAAATCTCTCCTCAAATTTCCACTCTGGACTATTCCTCCCGCTCACGCTGATCGTTGTGTCGACAACTAGCCCCGAGCAAAGGACGGAATTGGTGGTAAAGTCGATGGATCTGAGATCGATGACGATCCCGACCCCAACTGCCTTCACGTATGCTTCCTTGAGACACCAAAATCTCGTGAAATTTGTGAGTTTCGCTTTGTTGTGAAAGTAGCTTGGGACGGAGGAGTCGACCATTTTGATTTGGCTCCATTCTGCCTCCGTAAACTGTCTGTTCATGAGCCGGAAGTAGTCGTCCACGCTGTCTGTAATTCGGCCAGGCTTTTCAATGTTCATCACGTCGATTCCAACTTGGAGGGCGGACGGTTCCGACACGAGAACTACGAAATTCCCCTGGTGGCTAACATTAAAGTTTAAATTTGACTCAGGCTGCTTTTTAGTATTATTATCATCCTCTTGAGCATTCGCGTTGGTCGTTGACTCCTGTGCAGGACCTACAGTTCCGGTTAGCTTTGGACTGACAAGAATCGGCTTATTGTGTTCATCACGAGCTAGTTTGATTAGGCTATTGGGAGCACCTGTTTTCTCGTTAACTAGCTTCCGGATTAGCAGGCGACCGACTAAAGATGACTTGGCGTCTTTCATAAAGTGAAATCGAGCTATGCGCGCCTTTTCTTCGGGTTGAATTATTGAGGAAATGAGGAGGAGCTGGGACCGGGTGGGCTCCCATAAATTTGATTTGAAAGACCATCGTACAGACATGTTGCTCCGAGCTATTTCAAATGAAAACGAAAAGTGTGCATAAACTTTTTAAAAACACTATTTTAAAAGATATTACTTACCTGCAATTGCTCGTGGCAGGAAGAGAGGTGCGATAATTAAACGGAATATCTTTGTAGCCAGTTTACTGCTCCAATTCCCTACTATTTTCAAAGATAACTGCTGATCCCATCATCGTCATCAATCTTGGTTTCTCTAATTTGATAACTACACTTATGTATAGGAGTGAGCTTGCAATGGATCGGATTTCGGATTCCATCTGATCAGCGATGGGACGAGGAGCGACTACCACCATGCACCTACCACCACAACTTTGTGCCAAATCGCCCCCCGGTTTACCTGTTACCAGTTTTGCACGCTTTTAGGTCAACCCCCTCATGAAAATCTTGGCACAAAATAATGGAAGTACAAATGTAGTTTTTTTTTAAATTAATTGAACATTTAATTTAATTGACTATTTGAACAATTTTTTTTTCTAGGATGGATTTGTAAAATGAGAATAAAGTTGGCCCCTTATCTCTTCTAGTTCCTCGACTATTTCAGTAAAACTCGGCCGGTCTAGGTGGTCCTCTGACCAGCATCGCAGGAGTAGATTATAACTGAAACCCCCCGGTTTACCTGTTACCAGTTTTGCACGCTTTTAGGTCAACCCCCTCATGAAAATCTTGGCATAAAATAATGGAAATGCAAAATAGTTTTTTTTTAATTAATCGAACATTTAATTTAATTGACTATTTGAAAAAAAATTTTTGTCTAGGATGGATTTGTAAGATGAGATTGAAGTTGGCCCCTTATCTCTTCTAGTTCCTCGACTATTTCAGTAAAACTCGGCCGGTCTAGGTGGTCCTCTGACCAGCATCGCAGGAGTAGATTATAACTGAAAATACAAATGAAAGAAAATGCAGGAATTGCTGGAACTAAATGTACAATTGTACAAGTGTCGTAAAATCCCACGAATCAAAAGTTTTCCTAACCATTCCGTTGTCGCAAACTTGGGCTTGTTCAGTCGCAATCCAGCCATCAAGTTTGCCAGAAAGCTTTCATTAAAGACCACACCAGGATAAGGTGTGTCTCCGAGAGTGAATATCTCCCAGCATAGAACGCCATAGCTCCACACGTCAGATTGACTTGAGAACTCCCGGTTCTTGTGGGACTCCGGGGCTAGCCAACGCCAAGGTAGAGGCTCCTACAAAACAAAACAAAATGTCATCTATTGCAATCAGGTTTTCTATTGCAAATTTCAAAATACTTAAAGGTTTTTATATGCAGTATAACCTGATGTTTCTTTACGTATTGTGTATAGCAATACAACTGTCGAGATAGGCCAAAATCGGATATTTTTGCTACCAAATCCCCAGTCAAAAGAATATTCCTCGCGGCTATGTCGCTATGAACGACTTTGGCCAGTTCCAGAAACTCCATGCCGCGTGCTACCTCAGTGCACCACCTCAAGAGCGTGAAGAAATCATAGCCGGATGGCAAATTGTGGTACTCAATGTTTGCAACACTGCTGTACCCTGGTCTGGAAAGATTCGAAGGGTTTCTTCACTTAAAAATAATTAAATAAAACTACTTAACCCACGCTTGACGTTGTGCGTTTTAAAACCAATTACCACATACATACGTGTTTGTACACCAGTTTACTTTTCCGTCAATTCTGCCTTTTCGTACTATATTCGTAAATGACGACTTATTCTTTTGAAGATAGGACTCCAGTGACCCCTTCTCGTAAAACTCCATTAATAAAAACACTTGACCTGAAGATATAAATGACAAATGAAAGAGAAATATATTAAAACGGAAGGGGACTTCGTGTTTTTGCTAGGAATTCTTGAACCTTTTCGGATATTTTCAGTGCAACATCCAACCAGTTGGGCAATGTTTGGATGCTTTCCTACGTGCAACATGACCTTTATTTCTTTCAAAAGTGCTCGCAAACACTGCGCGCCTGCAGTTGGCATGATAGTTTTGACTGCCACTGGAAGGACTTCATCAGGAACGCTTTCACCACTGTTTCCGTAGAAAGTTCCTCTGTACACAACTCCATATTCCCCCATACCCAAAGGCGATTTCGTATCTACTTTTCAAAACATGTGTTTAGATAAATAATAATTTCAATTTCAATGTTTCTCCATTTTTTCTACTGTAATTATTTTTGCCATATACCGAAACGAAATTGTGACCGAGGTATTTCATATGAAGCATTGTAGGGCTTGTTTTGAGCTACTAATTCAACCGAATAGTCTTCAGTGTTGATATTCCTTTCTAAATCCATTCCAATTCCGCTAAGGAACTCCTGGATTTCCTTTTCAGAGAGGAGCTCCATGATATTTTTGTA
>VICI01001497.1:0-22017 GCA_019593645.1 Akabosia matsudoensis
TACTTGTTCTACAACTGCCACTTTTAATGATTACGAATGAGGGTTGCGTCGTGACAAGAGAAAGTGCTTTTTCCAATCCACTGGTGGCAAGAACGATTAAACAAATTCTCTTTACGAAATGTTTCAGTAAATGAAATTTATGTTTATAATGCAACAAACAAACAGCGTATTGAGAACGTATACGCAAATTTCATTAGAGGAAATGGGCAGTTATCAAAGTCTATATCAAGTGTAGTTGGGAGAAAGCTGATTGTCACTTCGATTGCGTACAACTGTTTTTATTTAGGAAAAACAAAATTGGAATTTGCAAACAAAATGTTTTTAAAGCTGACGTGACGGGTGCGTGGCTCAAACATGAAAATGTATTTAAACGTCACATTTCGTCCCCCTTGGCTCAATAACATGACAAATTACAGAATTGGGTCATTCAAAAAAATTGCGTTGTGGCTGCTTTCACTTCAGAATTAGCCGGATATCGTTGCTCCACCAGTGTCACGCTGGTAACTTTATCATAATGAGAATCAAGGAAAATTATTAAAAAAGAGAAAAACACTCTTTTCCCTATTGACCACCAAACCACCCCCATTACGTCTCCAAGTTAACCATCCTAATTGTAACACAGTGGAACGGTTGCCCTAACAAAGTCCGCTGAAATGACATGGTTGCCAGGTGGACAGGTTAAATCAAGGTAGGGACATTTAAAGTGCCGTGAATAACAGTAGGATCTGACACCAACACATGTCGACTTCATTTCCACCTCCCCACCCAAGATGTAAATAATACAACATTCTGGTTTCCGAAGCAGTTCAGATTGTTTGTACTGCATGTGTAAGCAAGCACGCATTGAAAATTAAAGACCTCCGGGAGGTCTCAGTAAGATTGTCCGTTTCAAGTTTAAAGAGCTCACCAAAAAATATTATGTAGTACACCTGCATATTTAAACTCCGTTACACGACAGAGAAGAACTTGGAAGCAAGGTTTTTTATGAATTATTTCTGGCACGCAGTCCGTCCGTTTTTAGATTTAAAAATACTCACCTTCAACAACGAACTAAACTTTTTTAATAATTTAAGGTAAAACTTCTGTACAATTCAGGGCAATCAGTCTTAATCAAGCACAAATGAAAGAATATTGCGATCATAAACATTTGATAGTTTCATGTATACTAATAGTAAATGTTGAATCCATACCCCAGTGTAATTAAATAGCACGATGTTGTGAGGACACTTTTTCCCTCACACAGCAAGTATTCACGCGTAATGTTTACCATTACAACATTGCATTGGGTCGCAAGCGTTCATTGTAAATTACGAAAAGGGGCTTAATTCTGGGACCATTCAATCATTACTTCTTTTTCTGCTGGGATACAGCAGTACAATTTCGGGGAAAATATGATACGGCCTAGAATTATATGTCCTTTCCCTTGGATTTTAGTAGTAAGGGCAAACCTTATCATGTACAACAACTGCCACGATTATTACTCTTTTCCCCGGTCTCACGGAAAGTGAGAGACCTAATAATCCCATTCCTTACTTTGTTTGGTTGGCTGCATTTTCTGCCTTCCCAGTTTTAGGGTTCATTTCTCTCCTTCCTTCCCTGTATGATCTTGGCCCTCGCTGTTGTCGCCGGTACTTGACTTTGAGTTTTTGACTTTTTCAGTGCTTGCTTACGAAAATTTCTAATGTTACCTCTCGACTCCCTTGTTTCCAGATTGTGTTATTTCTGTCATTTCACCGACTCACAGTATGCGCTCAAGCAGCTAACACGAGTTGTAGTTTTGTTTTACCCTTTCCATCCACTCAGGAAACACTCCATACCCTTTGGTGATCTAACACTCTTCAAGTGGAATTATATTGCTATTATGATTATTGCCTAGCTTTTGTCCGTAGAGTTATATAGTCGTTTAATTCTTTACAGTTGTAAGGTGACTAAGATATGAAAGGCGTCCCTGCATAGTTTTATGCCTGGTTGGTATGCTGTGCCTGTTTGTAAGTTTGATAGAATTGAATTTTTACATTATTCTCTCTAAACTTTCACACTCCACGTGTCGGGAATATGTGCTTTCGATATATGTACTATGTTTCTGGACTCTGGACACTTAAGATGTTAGTCGGCCAAGGGGAAAAGGAGTTTATTACGAAACGCCGATTGGCTTTATGGCGTTTGTTGCGTAAAAGTCGTGATTAGCTCTGTCGTGTCGACCTTATGGCTAGCCCGAGTAAACAATGCTCGCCTTTTCCTACTTTTTTCAAAAGCCAATTATCATCATGAATGAGTTTTGGCATTTCGTTCAAGGCTGGGTTTACGGTTAAAGGGAAGGTATTTTTCATCTTGGTTTCTGATGTTGAATGGGAAGTAAATGCCAGCTTGCGATATGCAAGAAATCAGCGCTGAGATACTAGCCTTCAAAGATCAAATACAATATTCTCAGTTTTTATCGACGCAACTTGTCGAGTAAAAACAAAGTACGATCTTGCACCTCTTCGACCAACTTGGATTCATTCTTCTCAATCTCTAACTCCGCATACTACAACGTGGACAGGAACAAAAAATTATGCCAGTCCAACACAAAGAGCAATATTTAATATGCTCCCAATTTAATGTCATATCGCAAAGAGAATCACGCTTTTAATTGTGAATCAAACATGCTTTTATAATTCAATTAAATAGTTATTTCTATTGCTTTTATGGATATCTTATTCTTGCAAGGGAAAGAGTACAATTGAAGTGATAGTTTTTTGCTTAAAGGCAACAGTTAAATAAATATGGTTTCATCATGTTAATTTTAATTTGCGGCGAATAATCTTCCTATGTTCCTCTATACTTTGGATGTAAGGATTCCATCGATAAATGATACCTACGAGGGTTTGTGTGGTTGTTACATCGAAAGTTTTTCGCAGGACGTTTCAAACGTTACCCAAAGTTTAGTCATTTACATATATTGACTTCCCATTGTCACTTGACACACTAAAAAGTTATTCATTTTATAGTTGTATTTACACAATGATGGACTTTAAACATATTCTCGTCTCTTAACATTCCCTGGAACTCTTTAAGTTGTTCTGCTTGGTCTCGTAGAAGCAATATAATGAAATTTTCGAAGTCCATCGTTCACTTTCAAATCATACGACAGGGGAATTATCATGCATGCCTCGTACTTTTCTTCGGGTTATCACCAGTGCGAGTAAACTTGTATGTTGGGAGCATATGGATACCTAAAATTCATAATGGCCATCGGAACGACATGTAAGAAAATGTTTGGCAGTCTTTCGCAGAAGAGAACGGGAACTTTATCATCATACTCCACACCAACCCAGCTTATGCTTGCATTGGTATTTTATACATGCATAATGCATGTAAGGTGGAAGAGCAAAGATTACTATAAAAAATAGAGGAACGAAACTTCGGTTCTGGTATGTTGTAGTTTGGAAAGCGACCATGTGCCACTCATTTCGAATTCAAGTCATGTCAACTATTGAATCATGATTGTATATTGCACATTGAATGACGTGACATTTGCTGTAAGGCTATATATAAGTGTTGTCAGTCCTCGTATCTCGATAGTCGTTTTGTATAAGCATTCATTTAGATATATAAGGAAACTATACGGAGCAATCGAAACCTTAGTTGAAGAAAGGGACCTTCTTCATAGGAGAAGCGTTACTCATACGGAAGATCTTTAGGGAAAGAAACGTTAAAACACTACTTCTAGCCTGTACAAATGATTTTGCTGATATAGTAGTAAAAATGTGTTGTTTCAGCATTTCCATATATTCTTTATTGCCTCAGCATGCCTAACAGGAATGCCATGATATAGATTGTAGGGAAGAAACGTTGAGTTGATGTACCGAGCTCAACTTGAGGATTTCATCAGCATGATTCAATGCACAAACAAACTACGCATTCCTTCCTTTGACCGTTAGCGCTGTATTTTGCTAGAAATTCATAGCAATTGGAATTTTGAATTGTGTCATAGTGCCGTTGCTATAGCGTCAAAATTTCTGTCTGTCTAGCTCTTTCCTTCGTATCTACACTCAGTGTTCGTAATTGTAATATCAGGACCCAGACGTTTCTGTTCTAGTAAGTCTTGTTTCGTTACCTATGAAATATTTAGATTATCTGTACGATTTTGAAGAAAAAAAATCCGAATGTTCTGTAAAAAATTATTTTCAACTATACATTGCAAATTTACACACAACACTGATGAAAATTGGATAAATCAGTCATGCGTAAAAACCGAGTGCTCGCAGGAATATCAAATTCCACTTCAGACTGCATCATGTATGGCGGCTGTAATTTCATGTATCGTCTCATCTTGCCCCTTCATCTCAGCCGGATTTTACATTAAAAGAGCTTCTGGAAATGGAACGGTCTGAAGGTGAAAATTTGATAGATTTTCTCCTTCTCTTTATTCCAAAAGGGTATAGGTTGTATTTTAACCAGAAGCTCACACTTCAAGCTCGTAATTGATTTTCCTTTTTTTTCTCTCGCATCTCAATCTTCTCCCGAACATTCATAGCCTTCTCGTCCACGTGAACCGTTGCGAGCACATAAAACTAAACGAGAGCAATTGAACAGTCGAGTTGAAAATACCAGGAAACTAGCGGTGAAAGATGTTGAAGATGATACACGCTCGATATGATTTGTATTGGGAATTGTAATGGGGCTACAAGAGGACCGGTTTACTCATTCTTCACTCCACACACGATTCCACTCTCTTTTCTGTCCTTTCCATTTATTATTTTTCAGACATTCTTCTCTTTTTTAATGGGAGAGGAAGTGACGCTTGCTTCTTGATATTAAAAGAAGAGATTTTAGTCTGCAAGCAAGGAAAGAAATATATTCATAGTCAGATGCAGACGGAAAATGAATTGATGCCGTCGTCCCCACTTTTAACTTCACATTGTTGTTTGTTGCGTTTATGGAATATTATTGCGAGCTCAATTTCGCAGCACACACACAACAACAACAACAACTTCGGATGATAGAGAGTTCGTGCGACTTACTTTACTCCGTCATATTTGCATGAACATGAAAACTCGAAACTGCTGGAATTTTTCAGCTCTTGAGAGCTTGTGGACTAGCAGCCGAGTGCATGCTCAATTCACCAAAAGAAAAGTGAGCACTCGTTTGATTTTAGTGATAAAATTCTTTTTTTTTTTCGTACGTACGGCGATTATCTTCGTTTCCCAAAGTGATTATAGTATCGCGTTGCCAATGTCAATAAGTTGAGTCTTTACGTTTAAAAAAGCCTGGAGACAGCGCAAAAAAAGCTTCATACGTTACTAGACCATGTACCAGGTTTAAATACGTGGTCATGAGAATGCATAATATAATATGTTGATCAGCTCTGTTACGCATTTTCTATTGTAATGTAAGTAAACTACACGAAACTTCAGCATTATAATACAAATTACATACTTGATAATCGGGTATATTCCATACAGAAGATGTAGCTATTATTAGAGATTTCTTAAGTTCTGGTTTTACCAGGCTTAATTTAATTACGTCCAGGAAGTATTAATAACAAAAGGTGTGCAATGTAAGTAAATACTACAAAAATGCAGTTTTACTGTATGGAGACAACATATCATACATCAAGTTGTACAGTTGTACGATTCCAAATCGCTCATTAACATGAAAATACAAAAATACTTTATATGTCGTTTGGGGTGTTCCAGGAGCAAGCATAGTGACAAAGCATAGCTGGTATTTGTCAATTGTTAATATGGAATATTTTTAAAAATCGTGTTCCCTCAGCCTTTGTGTGTTAGTCTCAGTATAATTTCGCATTTTTCTCTGCTCAAGAATCTCTCATCGCCTAAATTTTTGTTCAGATTCGGAATGCACCCTCACTTAAAATTCAAGTAAAATTTTCTCCGCACAACTTTTGCAGATGATGATGGCATGGGGGGCGATGTTTGACATATTGTGCAATCACGTATGTACTAAAACACCTTCACTTTTAGTGCATGCACCATTGCCTATCATTATCATATAGATCATTTTGTTTTTACTTTACATTGTGCTCTGAATAGATCCTGAAAGCCATAATAGTTGGACGAGTAGTACATTGACTGTCAGGAATAAACCTTCGAAAAGGTGAACGCAAATGTCACACGGTTTCAATCTCAGTCTCCCGGTGAACTGCAGGCTACATTTTTTTTACTCTATTCCTAGACTGATCTATTTATGTCTTTGTTGATGCATCCTAGATAGTTAGTCTTTCGATATTGTCTGCATCTCAAAGTAGTGAGAGGTTTCAACTATGCCATAATTGTTGCGAACTGAATTATGCATTCAAATTACATATCCATTTTAGATGAGCGAGCTTGTAAATGGGAGCATCAAAAGTGCTGGGATCATAAAGCACTATACTGTCTTATATTTTTTCTACTTCCAGAGATCGTTGCCAGATCGAAATGGAATTGTTGGAGCTGATGTGCAAGGAATATAAATAACGCATTAATAATTTGAGTTATGGGATTCCTTGAGGTGACTCTCGTGAAACCGTATCGTGTTCTGGTATTCATATTTTATAACTTGCCAGTTTACTTGTCCATACACGTCACTTCACCATTAGGTACCACACATAAAAATAGTAGATGTATTCAAGTGTGTGTGTGACTTTGGAATCGCACTGGTACACCATTCATGTGTGATTGTCACACAATGCGTGTGATGATACGAGGAGCATTACTGATGATATGTGAAGGAGATGATGAGGATGTCTATGTCCTTTGTGAATACAAGATGATGATGAAGTGCTGAAAGGAACACGAAGGTTGTATGTAGCATTCCAATAATATGACTGTGTAATAACGACTAGCTTGAAAATCGCTTTCGAACAGGCACCATATAACGACACGAACGGGATTTTCAGTGACAAGTTATTCAAGTTAACTTTTCTTGGTTCTTCCAGAGGTGAATGTTGATAAAGATGATACTTGACACGACTGCTGACACTTGATACCTTTACCTATAAGCGACCTAGTCATATTTCATAATTCTTTTGTCAATGCATCAAACCAAAAGGGTTTCGTCTAAATCTTCAATACAATGTGGTGATAGAAGGTGATGTATGTATCAAAGTGGCGCATTGTAGTACCATTTACGTTAACAAAGCAGGAATTAAAGGGCAAATCCCTGTACTTACCTGAATTTAAGTGTTATAAATTTTTTTTCATTGTTTAACATGAAACAAAAGAGGATTATTGATTGTTTCTTTATTTAATTCAACAATATTTAAATGTGAAGACATTTTGATTAGGAACATAATATGTGCATTCTCATCGGAATTTGATCTAAATTTTGAAGTACATTTTCCTTTTGTGCATTTTTTTAAAATGAGCGTGTCGGGCTAGTTAAAACTAGTAGCTGGAAAGTCTGTGTTGGACAACATTCTGTTAAGGTGTCAGGATTACAGGGTTGCATATATAAGCATCTCACTTGTTTTTATGCAATAGAGCAAGAAATAACCTTCATTGACATTTCTAGTTGCAGTTGATTGAATTCCTTGGTAACTTTTGCCGTATTTGTGTTATTTCACAATGCCAGACCTTGTCTTTATCAGTTACTATCAACTTCCCTAAGGTTTGAACCAGGATAACCCAAAGAAAGAAAATAAGGAAGTTGAGTCTTATCTTTAGAGCAAACCTTTGAAAGTAAATTAAGTTAAAAATTATCATCCCCTTCTTAGACTGTCACACTCACACTGTAAGCCCGGTCCATTTTCGTTTTGCTCATTCGGTGAATAGTTTTTCCCCTCTGCTGTCTGCAAACTAACTGGTACACGGACATGATGTATTCTACGATGATGTTTCTGACTCCCACATCTTAAGTGCAATTCTTACATGCCTCCCCTTCTCTCTTAGTTCGTTCACTCATTTTTCCCTTATTTCTCGTCACCAGAGTCATCTCATCAAGTAAGGGATGGAGGATGATACGTCGACAAAAACAACTATGAGTTTCCTAATTTACTCGGTGATCCTGAGCAGTAAATGACAATAGACAACTCTCGTTATATTTAGTTAAAACTGTATCCGCACCACCATACGAGTGACATTCAAAGTCAGAACAAAACACGATATCTTTCATGTCTATTTTCGTATTCCAGTCACAGTCCACAATGAGAGAGCTAAAGCAACTAATGCTACCATCAACTGTAATAAGGACAAGAGACCCGTGACATGCGTTTTTCTCTTCATATCTTGTCAAGTTGTTTCGCTTCTCTATTGTAGACCTTCCATTTGAGACATTTTGCTAGGTAGTATCAACGCAGCAAGATTTTCACTCGTTTCTTTTTCCCTCTTGCTTCATTTCCCGGACTGCATTGAGAACGGCACATGAAATTAGTAATCTTGCTCTTTTTTGAAAGACTCCCTGTCAGCTTTTTGTGTCAACATAGCTAATGTGTATTTGGAGTGACAGTTGCGTTCATACTTTAAATTGGCTTGACTATATTACCATATCATAAACTACAAAAGATGTTTATGCTTTTAAATCTATCGAAGTCTTTGCCCAATAAAAGTTAAGCCAATGACATAATGTCAATACGGAATCGATTAAAGCCGATTTCCTCACCCCCCCCCCCCCCGGCTATTAGTTCTTGCCTGTTCTCGCGTTGCCAGTGCCACTGTCAAACCACATAAACAACGTTACATTGCAGATGTTCTTTCAAGAGAAAACGATGTTATCAGTGCTCATTATTTTTACAGCTTCCTATGGCTTTTAAACTATGCCCGTGCTAAAAGTCTCATTTAAAGGGAACGGTAATGTTCCATAAATTGAATTCTCCCAGCTAACGCTTTCATTGCTTTCACTCTGTTGGGAAAACAATATCCCGACGGCTTTCATGAATTGCACTAAACAATTGAATATTATGTTATTATTATTTTTAAAGCATCATGAAACGACTTGAGCTCAGACTGATTGCATGGTCTACTTTTGTTGGAATATAATGTTTTTCAAAATAAATTGCCGACCAAATGCCATTGTAGCCATCTGAAAAAGGTAATAAATACAATAACAATGTGATGAATAGAGGAAGGCATGATGCCATAACACATTATAACAAAATTATTACGTCGTAGTTTAATGGGAGTCTACGACAAACAATGTATACGGGCCTGATATTGCCAAAAATTCATTCCAGTGGCAGCAGCAAGACAGGCCAAGTATTTAATATTATCCTGGCATCGTTATGGGGATATAGGTTTACCATAGGCATAAAAACCACCATAAACTACTCTTTGAGTAGCCAGCCAATTTCATGTCAAAATCAAACCTGAATGGAGTGAAAAAGTGTACGTAAACATAAAGTACAGGGAAAATATAATAATTGTCCAAGCTTTGTTCACCAGTCAGTTGAAATCACAATCAGCCAAAAGCATGTCCGGTAAGACTAGAAATGTGGTTGAAACATTGGTTTCAGTTTCTTCCGAGCAGTTATAGAGGATTGAAAGAGGGTGACATCGGGGTACATAACATTGGGTAGTGGGAGTTGAGAAAGAAAAAAAATATGGGATTGGGTATCGAATACCACATTTTCCTCTTCCCTGTTTCATTGTGGTTTCTCAATAATGAACGCGAAAGGTCTTATAAAGTTTCTGGTACCCACTTGTCACCTTCGATGTTCGTAAGGAAACGTTGAATTAATATTGTGACAGCCATTTTTCGCGGTGAATTTCCGAATTGGTTCGTGAATCCACTTGTTCCCCCAAAATAAATGCTGCGATGACCTTCTTTGATTACCTTGTTGATTACAAATGAAGCAAAATGCGCTTATTCGTTTAGGCGGAAGAATAATTACGATAATTAAGAAGATGTGTGGAGTATGAATGCTTTTACACTTGTGGAAAGACAGTTCGTGACATATCAATACTACACTACACCTTATAGCAAAGAATCAGAGGTAATTGAAGAAACCTGGTTCATAATGGTCGTTGTTTAACTTGCATGAGGTTGTGTTCGAGTGACAAATAGACACAAGCAAACATACCATCATTCGTTACAAATCAAAATCCACGAAGTATTTTTTTAGTAACATTTTGGCTGTTCCCTAAACATAAGTACATGAATCATCGCAAACTGCTCCGGTCATTCCTCTTTCGCCAAGTTGCAAGTATGCGGGCATATTATTAGCTTAAGCAACATTTTCTCTTGCAAGTGTGTCTATGGTCAGTCTAATCAATTCGTATTCATTGTATTCGTTTATTCAATCCCAACTTTTTGACAATACATTGTACGTATTTTCGTTTTCCGTTAACGGTTTCATAACCTTTTATTTATTAATAACTCTCTAAAAACGAACAGCCCACTGTCTGTTTTTTAACCCCGCCATTTTACTCTTTGTATGAAAAAATTATACACTTGTGGGCTACGTCAATGTATGCTTGAATAATACCGAAGTAAAAACCAATATTTCCTTGTTAACCATGCCAAACATTCTGACATTCATACACACTTGTAACCTCTCGTACTTGTTTGTGGCGATGTTAACGGAACTACTGAGAAAATAAATTCAGTAAATGAGATTTTGCAAAGCCACTCTGACCCTAACATTTTGATGCAATAAAATTTTACATACGTATACGATACTATGATTGCAAGAATGCATTATGTGCTACTCACTTGAAACACAAACAGGGAAAGTATAATATTAACATGTAACATAAAGGTTTCTCTTTCACAACTTTACTTATTTAAATGCTATATGTAATATATGGAGCTAGTGAAATCCCTACAATGATATGCCACGTAATTTTTTGACGAAGTTGAAGGATAAAGTGAAAAACATGCACTTACATTTTTTTCACAGATCGTTATCCTTGATCTTGTTACTTGATTGTCTCTAATATTAAAGCATACGGTTTTGTTCGTCACATTCACTTTCATATGAACCCTATGCATTTCTTCCCAAAACTATGCATCCATTTTACCTTCTTGCGTTGCATGCATAATATTGAACGAACGAAATTGAGATAAAAGATACTGAATGAACTGCATGCTACCGTTCCGCACATATGTATAACAGTTATGACCCGGGGGACTTATATCTCCAAAGAGACCAATTGTGATTGTTATTTGCCCGTCAATTTATTTTGCCAAAGCCAATCTTCAATGCAGTCCACTCCCAACCAGGACAAAAAGTTTTCCTGAATGTGGTTGCAGTGTTTTGATACAGACAACCGTCATGAGTGTAAAAGTTTTGTGTTGAATTTTCAGCAAAACGCCAATGCAGAGCAAACTAACTATCCGATGGTACATGGTAATCATGCACGCATGCAACATTTATCGGGGAAAGAGAACAGCCTATCATGTTTTACGAACATACTGTCTTTTCCTAAGTGTTATAATTCACGTGGCGTCGCGACGTTCGCCACCGATCTTGTTTTGATTATGGTAAAAGCAGAGAGGCATAGTACGCAAGCATGCATGTACAATGCAAGCAAGTATACATTATATACCAAGCTACTTCTCCACACGAGTGACTCATTTTCTCCTGAACATAAGGAAAAAAAGAAATAAAACGGAAAAACCCATATTGATCCCATATTTTCACAGTGAAAAATGCACATCACGAAGCCTCCAGTCAAGGGATCAACACTAGCACACCAACAATAATAAAAGTTTCCATATAGGTAGTAACAGTGCAGTAGTGGTTACTGTTATAGTTACAAAAGCAATCCCATTGGTTCCCCTATGTACTTCTTTATTGCATGTTTACACATTACCTATATATGCTATATAAATAAATAAGGAAAAACTTCGCTCTAAAGAATTATACGACCAATATACTAACCCAGGCAGAAGACAGGTTTGTGCTATTGTATGGCTGTCATGTAAATATACTTGGTGCACCTAGGTAGAAAGTACAAGGAGCATAACCTAGTACAACATCTACTTCCATACGTTTCTTACATTTCTTTCAAAGATTTCGATACCATTTATCTATCAAACTGTTTATGATATTGACAATATATGCTTCTGTAGTTTGAAAAGTTGGTTATCTTTTACCTACAAGTTTTCACCTAAAATCCTCCCGCCGAAATATGCTTTGGTAACCGGTTCTCCGTGTTAAGGCCGCATGGGTTTTCTCCTCGACAGGAACTGGTAATGTGAATGTGTTTACTCGCAGAGCCACGAGGATTTATCCAGGATGAACTAGGATCAAATCGATACAAGTGACGATTATTTACTCAAAAGATTTATAATGCATATATCTAAGAGTGAAACAGTTCAAGTTTGGTTATTTGCATGTATGAATATGATGATGACGGGCTTTATGGATTGTTTCTGAGGGCATTGCATGTGCCCGTGATCATACAACTCGATGTGTCTGAAACTTATCCCTTATACATATTTTATTTGGCTGTAAGTATAAAAAGAAATAAAAGTTGTTTTATCATGAATTGTTACACAGGTGAACTTCGAGAGAAAGTTAGCTTTCGAGAAATATTATTATTCCCATAGTGAAGAATTTTGCAGTCGTTCTTATAGATACCACAAAGGAAAGTTCGCCGTAGGGAAACTGGTTTCTTTTACTTTGCCCGGAAAAGTTTACCTATCCTTTTGTTGTACTTTGATTGTGTAATACCCCTCACCGAGTAGAAACCTTTCATTTTTCTACTTTTAACTCCAAATCACCGTAGCCAGCTTTCTGTTCATGTCAGTCCCGTACGGTCATTCTGCCGTCCTTCCTCCTTTTCGTAATTGTGATGAAATTATGAACCAGGCAGAGTGAGAGAGAATTGTACGATCAAAATCTATTCGAACTCTCTCTCTCTCTCTCATACACATACACATACACACGGACCGGTATTGTTTTCTGCATAATGCATGCGTGGGCGGGACTGCTGCAGAGACTTATTAATGTCGTAAATTGCACACATGCACACATGTGTGCATTGTTATTATTGCTGTAGAAAATAACTAAATTTTTGCTCATAAAACCAAACAGAATCAGTTGCATGTCCTTTCTCTTTGCTGTCAAAATATTCTTTTGGCGTGAGTATTCATTTTTTTCTATATACAAAAAGTATTGAAATTACTAGATATGTTGCACGCAGTCACATATCTAGTATCGTGTTTTTATGTATCCATATAGTTTTAGAAAATTGAACTATTTTCTCCCCATAACCTTGCGTAGGCAAGGAATGAAGTAAAAATAAAACAGCAATGGTGGACTTGCTTTCAAATTCACTTTCCATTTCATTTCTACTAGAACAAAAATTACTTCTGCTGGGTGTGTTTAAATAAAGCAAACTGTTCCTTTGTTGTATGTCATGTAAATAATCAGGCACTGGATACATAGTATATAATCTATCTATTACTTGCACACACTGCATGTCCTCACTACTGGAAATGTGTATGCAAGAAACCTCTGAATTATTAGACCCACGCTTCTCATATTTTACTATTCGTTCAGTTTTGAGGCAGAATGTTTCAATTTCAAAACTTTCTCTATGTTAATAGGCTTGGCATCATAGTCCTCATGGTACGTAGGACATTATGAAATAACAAGAACGGAAATTATGCCTTCCAGTCTCTTGTAGAAAAATAAAGTAAAATAATAAGCTCCCATTGTTTTGTGTACGTTTCGTATTCAATATTTGTGTTTGTGTTCTCTAAAATGCTGGACAAACTTTTTCCTGGATTTTATTACTGTTGAAGTTCTCTCACAAATATGTGTATTTTTATACTTTCGAGTGACAATTTTTAGTACGAAAAAAATGAATTTCTCTTCATATTTTATTCTCTCTCATGCTAAACACTTTGTAGTAACATATGATACTAGTGTAAACAAAAGTAGCATATTTCAGATTTTAAAAGTGTAAATAACATTTTCTTCTTTATTTTATTCAGCTCTACGTTTCTTAACTCAGTATGTTTTCATTTCTTTTAAAAGTTTTTCCATTTCGAGACGAAGGGAGATACAGCAATTTCGCCACTAGTTTGTGTTTCCACTCAGTTACAGTTTTATACATGGCTCGTCCGGTGACTCTTGCTTTGATATGCGCTTAAGAGCGCATTTTAAGACCTGATAAAATGAACAAAAAAAAAAAACTTGACAGAGTAGCAACATTTTTTTTATAACAAGAAATGTGAAAGTGTTCATGCTGATGCGCTCTGAGACAAGACCTCTTTTTTTTTGTTAGGTCGCCGGTTACTCTGCTGGTAGCATAGAAAGCAAAGCCATTTGAACGAGTCAATGAATGCATCGCTTCCTTTTTGCTGCTAACTCTTGTCATCAGGTTATAAGAGTTTGCATATAAGTTTAGCATTCACATTACTTTGTCTCGCGTTTTGTCGCTTGAAATAAAAATCTACGTTTAGGTTCCAGGATTATAAAGTTTCATTCAATTCATTTTCAACTAATAATATTAGTTTTCTTTTTCCGGGTTATGGATTCATCTTTTACAACTTGTGATGCGACTTGTACCCATGAAAATAGTGAAGAAGCGCAAAGATGCGATATCGTATTGCGCTCGTGCTCTTTCTATCTCTCTTATTCCATTTAGACAAGAAATAATAATATATCCTTTTTAAGGAACATATACAGCTTCAGGGCTCATAACTTTTTATGTCTTTACTTTTTCCGTCGACTGTTTGAGAAACTCGTAAAGAGACAAAGTTATGTGCAGGCAAAAGTGGAAAAAAACTGGCAAAACGCATTTGCTCACTTCCAACAGAGGAAAAAAAATTTAGATTGGGAGAACGAGTGTTTCAAAAAAAGCAGGCTGCTGCATATACAAGTTTGAAAACAAGCGGACAAATATCATAGGAGGTAAATATAGATAGAAAATAGAAAACACAACATGACACTTTTCACTTTTTTTACAGTTGTACAAAAATGTGGTATGAAGTCCTACAAGAAGTATTTACAGAAACGGCAGGGGTTACTTAAACGAAAGTTTTCTGTCATAACGTAAACTCCCTGGTTGTAAGTGCGGCAGGAGTGGTGTGGCGGGTGACGTAATCATGCAGCAAATGGTTATGCGGTACAACTCTAATAATGTATTAACTCATAGGAAATTCACTCCTTTCGTACCACAGGATGATAGATCTTTACTTGCATGGATTTGGAGGATACATTCTTAGCGTAAAATGTTTCTTGAGTGGACACAAAAATTCTCTGCAATAAATTAGGAAAACATTTCTCTGATAAATGATATGTCAACTTGCTGCAGCAGTACAAAGAGATTCGTTTTAGTGAAGCCGTTGTAGTTGTTATTTAACGATCGACAATAAAATAATTTGATGCATGGATATCAGTTGTAAATATTTTTCTTATGCCTTTAGGAGGCCAACTTTAGAAGAGGATGAGAGGTAGGTACAATCCATGCGAAAATGTTTTACTGCAATTTTCTTAGGAAAATGCACATAGGTCAAAATAAGAAGAGCATGCTGTCAGGATGCTTTGTCGTTTTTTTTGCTTTAAAAAGGAAACAGATAAAGTTTTCATGTTGTTATTTTGCAACGCTGAATATTTACTGTTGAAATTTTCATATAAAAAAAGACTTGAAAAAGTATAAAAAATGTAGGCACATATAGCTCTATGGACATCTATGAAAACTTCGCTGAATTTGTTTATAGACTGCCAACTTTTGAAACTGTTTTTGCACAGTTCTGAGATACAGCTTGATTTATTAGTGACACTACTACTGACATTACAATTTGTCCTTCAGCTTATTCCCTTTTTTTTCTCCAAAAGAATTAGGCTGCGCTACAAAAAATAAAAAACATGTACCTACACAGTATTTTAAAACCGATGTATAAGCATCAATGTACCAAAATCTTAGTAATTTTTTGTATTTGAGATAGTGACTCCTATTCAGCTCTTAGAATCCAAGCATGTTTATAGGTATGTGAGAGAGTGAAGGTATGCTGCAAAACCCAGCCAAGAGTAAAAGTGTGCAAAATGGATACGGTGAAAAAGTCACAGCAAAGAAATCGTTTCCTCGAAGCTCACCGTTTGCTTACTACTTGTTACGATTATTTATTCATCCTACACAAGCCCATTGCTAACTTTTTACGGACTACCTATTTTCTATCGTAAAAGAAAGCTGCTAAACAGAAAATTTGAGACTGGAAAGTTCGATCGGTTTAAATCGATGAACCCTCTAATGTTTGATAAACTCTCTGTAAAAAGCAATTCGTGGAACGTGTGCCATATTAAACGGAATTACACATGGTGGAAGACATGCTTTTACGAAAAATTGTAGTCTTGAAAGGTTGTCATCGTCTAGCAAAACAATAAAAACTGACACAATAATTAAAAGTGTGACTCATGATAGGAAATTCTGCGAATTGAAGGCTTGATAAATTGCAAAAGGGAATGTGTCCATTATATGGAAAATTATCTCATTTTGACTCTTGTATCGTGCTGCTAGCTCCTGCTGGTAGGTATGTTTGTTTTTGTGGTTAGGAGTTGTCAGTTGTCCTTTTTTCATGAAGCAACTGAGGCAAGCACCAAACGCGAGGACAGGAAAAGCGAAGAATATTGAGTGAGGGGGAGGAAAAGGTCTATTTTAATACTTTTCGTGGAAATGCTTTTGCTTTCGTAAAGAAATAATTATGATGGCACGAGTCTCGCCACGTACAACTATTCCATATCATGTGGGTTTAGCTGTACAAAATCAAATTACGTTTGCTCATAGAAACAAAATCGCCCAATGTCAAAAGTTATAATAATTATTATTTGAATTAATTATTAACTTATAAGTTACGAAACATTTACAAAAAAAGAAACTAGGACAAGTTGGTTGACCTATTCATCATTATCAAAAAAGGTGACATAGGTAGGTAGGTGATTGTTCCCTTGCGAAACAATCTCTAGTCTAAGCTAGTGCCCGAACCGATCTACATGGAACTATAAATGAAGAAAGTGAACAGTCTTAGCCATGGGTAAAATATGTATATGCTTTTGAAGTTTTCACCTAATTTCCTTGCCACTGCGTAAGTTTGACCTGGCATATATAATCTATATATAATTTGCAGATACCCTCTTGAGTTACGTATAGTTTTGTTGTAGGAAACTTGGTTACGTTTCGTAGTAAAACCACAATATTTTGGGCAAACTTGTTTTAAAATCATAACACAGAAAATTAAATTCGTCGTGAATTCTATCTCAAGTCAGAAAAACACGTCAATTTACACTTATCAGAAGGTGTGAATTTTGCTCAAGTATAGTTTTAATGTTGATTCAGCCTTGACAGAGCAAAGCCATCCATCTACAGTCAAATCTGTCTATTAAAGGCACTCTAGGGCGACAGAAAATATGCCTTTACTAAAGATGGTCTTTTATACGTAGTAAAGGCATGCCTTTAGTAACCATTAAAGGGTACCCTTTAAATTCTCACTCAATAAATACATGAAAGCATAATAAACACAATTCTACGAATTCCAACTAGGCTGAATTAATGACGTGGCCTATTTCAATGATGTGCAGTTTTATCTCGCTTAGTGTAGGAAAAAAAACTTCGTCATTCATCAATAATGTATGAACACTCGTTTTTTAGTACAATGAAGCTTGGCAGAAATTCTTAACTTGTACTCGGGGAGATTTGTGCAGTCATATAGTCAATGATCATATACTTTTTCTACTTCCCTCCCATGTCATTTCGCTACATACAAATGTGTTTTCCAATTTTTGATCATCTGAGAATGTGTGCCTTCCATTAGCGTCTCGCCTCAGCCGCCCTTCCACGATGCTGTATGTACTCAGGTTCATATAACTTTAAAATGCTCATTACTTTTGTTGATGTCAATGTAGAATGTAACAAACAAACGGGGGCATGATTCAGGAAAGATTCAGGATCGTTCATCGTTCACAAACCGTCATTCTATGGTTATTGATGATGATATGGTGATACAATCCAAAGGGGTCTGAGGACGAGTGTGCAGCGAAAATGTTCAACAGGAAACAGTCCAGAATTATTGATTCAGAAAATTTTACTTCTGAATTCACAAAATCTTGGTTAGTATTTTTGCTGACATGTAAGAACGGCTGCGAAATATATGACCATGGAGCGTTTTTCGATTAGGCGGAAAATAATCTTTCAAGCAAATATTGACCGTATTTATCTTCAGTTTTTTTGCATGGCCATTTCAAAAAGTCATTAGCAAACATGTTTATTTATATAAAATGTTTCATCTTCACAATTAAAATTATTATTTATACATTGTCGTTCTAAAAGTTTTTTTTTTAATTTATGATGAAAACCTCTTTTTCCAATGCAAAAGTAATGTTGTCGTCAACTATATGATATATGAGCACAAGATCCCGTCAGCCACTAGTTTATAGTAACACATTTGCGTTTTTCCTTTTGAGAAATGATTTATGGAAGTACATGCATTTTGGATTATTATTATCCTGAGAAAGTTCAAACCACATAATGGAACTACATACATAATATGAAGCTTAAGCCCCAATCTTGTCGGCCTAGAAACGTTATCATTTGAGAATTCCCTAGTTCGATAATTCTTTGAATCCGAGACGAAGGATGTGCACATTGATGTGGATTTTGACTGACGTCGCTTTTTACCCGTTAGACATGTATTTGTATTATTTAAATATTGCAAAAACAGTTCCTAAAATATTGCATGTACATATGAGCCTCAAGACCGATTTCGTGACGGAATGAGATCAATTTCAATTTCTGTGACATCAGGCTTGTTTCGAATGCAATTTGAAAACTTTTCGTATGGACGTGTGATTAACGAATAACTCGTTTACGTACGTAAACTGATACACCATTTTTGGAGCTGGGAATAAATGAATATTCAAAATTATTAAAACCTAGAAAAAACCAGGGAATGGTCGGATTTGCTTAAACTTTTACGATAAAACTGCATTATATAATGTAGTCCGAAATACCGGCTCGGAATAGCCCTAAACTAACTACTGTTAGATGATCATGTTCAAACCAAAACATGCAGATTTTACTGCTGTAGCACCGACAGCTATGTAACCACTCAACCACAAGTATTTAAACATGCTTCTACTGGACAATACCCAACTTCGGTATTACTTAGATAGAACTATGGTTAAGTATAATATTTCTAAAGATCAGAGAACACCAGAAAGACAAGGCAATGAGATGACGGATGTCTGGTTCGCTATTATCATCATCGTCCCTTACAAAAACTGTAACTGGTCGCTAGCTTAAATCAGTAAGTCATGATGATAAACGTTGAAACTGAGAATGATTCATGCATCTCAACAAACGTGAAGCAAAGTTCACTTAGATAACGCATATGTTTTTTTCCTCAAGAAATTCTTTTGGATCTTTAATCTTTTTTTACGCTCCTCCGCGTAAACGTAGCCAGTATAGTAAGTCTGTCATTTTCTGGGAATAGGAAAAGTAGCTTAAAATCGTCCTACCCACTTATTGACAATGATAAAGGAAGGGACGCTTAAGAGACAGATTAGAAGAGCTCAGACCAGACGTCAATAAGTAGAGCTACCAGCTACTGCACGTACACCTAAACTATTTCTCACATGGTTCTTTCCGTGAGCGGACACTCTCTCAATAACTAGCTACACAGAAACTTCGACCCTTGACATTTGTGTCTTTTCTATCATCTATAACAGCAATCATCACTGTTTCATTCATGCTCAGCCATTGATCAGTGTTATTTGGACTCGTGTCTTGAGGCTTGGTAAGGGATGATTGCTATTTTTAAACATTCATCTCGCATTACACTCTGAATGGTATGGTACAAATGATAACTGTTTAGAACGTTTCTGGACCGCACGTAGGAATATATTTATCACTAGAAACATAAGAACTTTTCACATCAGCGATGCCCGCAATTGTTGTACTTTGTGTCCAGTGATCCTTGCAACCGGCTATGGATGTGTACGTCCTAAAACTTCCTTTATGGATACATTCTGCTGAATAATGCATTTTATCATCAGCTTCATGAATCATGGACTATTTTTGTTACTATCTATTTCGGAAATGCGCTGCATCAACGCAGTCTTATAGAGACTCCTCCAACACAATCTTATGTGTTCACGGAAAAGTTTGTTTGCTGTAAAAATTTGCAATGTAGACTAAGTCCTCAACTGTTCGCAACCCTTTCACGAGTCTATGTTTTGCTGACAGTGTTGGTGTTAATGATGATAGCATACACCAACGTTGAGAGAGATAATGAAAACCCTGAAAACCAGTTGGCAGAAGCAGAGAATCAGTAGCAAAAAAAGTTACATACATGCACATATCTGCTTCTATTTCTTCCCTCACAGGCATTCTGCTCTGATTCAGAATTTAGCGATCTGTCATGGCATGAATACATACTAGATTCTACATTAAATAAATAAAAAACTGCTCTAGTCGAGTATATGTATGGATGAATCACGTCTGATAAAAACGCAATGCTATCCCATTTCATTAGTACAATGTATTCCATGTCCTCCAACATGACATACGGCTTCCTCAAGCATTTGTTAGCACTTTAAATTATCTTTATAACTTTTAACGCTGTGTATTTGAAGTGATTCAAAGCGCAATACATTTTTTGCCGTTCAAGATGCAACATAAGACCTTTCTTAACACGCATAGAAAACAATTCCTCTTTCTTTAAATGGACGACAAAATAATAGCAAACACTTAAAATTGTTTTCGCTTTTTGACTCTCTCGTAAAAGGCTGCTTGTCTTTTCAACATTATGTATGAACTTCTATTTGGCTACTGGTGAAATCTGTCTTTGTCTAATCTAAATGAGAACGTACATTAGCTTTGGATACAAAAACTGGAAAAAAAATAAGTATGTGTACAATATATGAGTATCATGGATAAACATAGTATCTTAGAAGGTAAAACTAGGTATACATCGTTGTGCAGAGCTAAAATATTCTGAAAGTTGTTATTAGGGCCAAGTGTTATGTTAAGAAGCTATGAGAAACTCGTTGGAAAGAAGAAACAAACAAGAAAAGGGGTACGAGAGCTAAAATCAGGAAACAATTTTGAAAATAGGTATAACCTCTAGAACACAGGAGCTATCATCTCGTGAATTTTTCTTTGGTAAATGCTCTTGTCACTATGTTTTATAAATACTATTCTACGACACTCTTCTATGCATCCTGTACTAGATAAAAGACAGAGGGAAATGTTGCAGCACCCTGATTTTCTTTCTCGTTGACTTTGGCTGTAGCATGCATTTACTTGCCTCTCCATAAATTCCTTTTTTGGAACACGTTTTTTTTTCACAAAATGATAAAGTGTTGCTAGAATATTTGTATCAGCAGAGGAATGGCTAGAGATGAAAAAGCAGATAAATGGAATGGATATGGATAGATGTGAAACAGGCGGGCAGGCGTTAACTTTTCTTAAAATGTTAACACGAGTCTCAGAAGGAGAAGGTGTACAGTTCATTGTGTTCCTTCTCTAATAACTGAAAGTTTTTATCAGGCTCTCTGAGATTTCCCGTTGTTTCGTTCGGCTTGGGACGGTTCCGGTATACAATCACGGAAAAATGAATCGCCGTTGATGAAGTAAACGTGGGGGAAAATGCCAGATGTATGAAATGAAAACTGTAACGGTTTATACTTTGGTAAAATTGTATTTCCTTTATCACCCTTTCTTTCAAGAAGGAAGGAAAAGTTAAGAATGAAAAGGGACCTAACGGCATACTCATGTAGGATGTTACCCCAGAAAGGCCATATTCCTCTAAGTCTAATCATACCAAGCTTGACCAACGAATTGCATAGCATGCTCCATACACTATGTGCGATATAGGCTAGGTCGTTTTGAATGATGTTGAGCAACTCAACTTGAGCTACTCAGTTGGGGAGCAAATATGACATATCACGTTGGTGAACCTTATCAACTTCATAACAAAAATTCAAAACCAAAATAAGGTTAGGAAAGTCGATGCAAGAACATTTTGAGATTGCTGACTGATAACGTTTGTCGTTCAAAGAAGTGAATGCTGATTATTATTTAAGATGCAACTGTGATTCAATGCATTTTACACCTAAATGCATTCAAAAGATCCCTGTCGTGTAAT
>VICI01001498.1:0-22017 GCA_019593645.1 Akabosia matsudoensis
GATGACATAGGATGACGGGATTACATACGATGACGTGTTAAATAGGGTTAAATATGCCTGTGTATATATCCTTAGAAAAATCTAGCTGTAATATTATGACACGCTATTTTTTAATACTTCGGTGCTTTTCTATATTTGGCGTGTTGCCGGGTTTATTATATACGTATTAATTGAAAGTGAAAAAGACAGTTATATAAAGCTACTGAGTCATACAAATTGACCCATTCATGTATCGGCAGAACCAGAATTTGTCGCTGAAATAAAAATGGGCAGGGTTTAGAAAACAATAGTTGAAATGAAAACCCAGCTGTGGATGCAATTTAATGCTGAAAAGCTTAATGACTCTCCAAGTGGGTGATACTTTAGCGCAGATCACAAAGAAAACACAGAAACCTTGTTTTGCATAAACGTTTTCATCGAATGAATCTCAACTCCCAACAGTATATTTTAAAAATCTCCTTGTCTGAATCCTACGCACTAGAAAATCTCAAAACAACGGTCGAGGCAGCTGAAATCGGTTTACAACGATTTTGCAAAGGAAATTACCTACGTACAATTGTCAAAGTTTCTTCAAATGGGCTCTAAAGCTTCTTACAGAATATGCGCCGTTACGTCTTCCATTTAGTAAAATTCATGCAAATTTGCGAACCACTGAAGTTAGTGAGTGAATGAACCCCATTAATAAAACCAGAGGAAACTCAATCGAGACAGACAATTTAGCCGATTAATAGTATTTTCATTACACCTCGGGTCTTCTCCCATTAGGCATCCTTCTGATGAAGTGAACTCGCACTCACCGCGGACCAGCATCCTCAAATCTCGCAGTACAAGTTAGTTACGCGTAGGTACTACAGCTACACTCATCTCTAATCATCATTAAGACCACTGCCGTTCTGTCAGAATCATCATCATTATAATAATCATGAAAAAACATTACAAACCTGAGTTTAGTCATCAATTACCAACATAAATATCAAAACTACAGACAAAATGTTCGAAGTAATCGTAAACCCGGAGGTGTTTCAGTTTCATTCTTTATCTCCCCCTACAGCGTAGTTGCACAAAGCTTTGTTATAGCTTCTCGCGCATATTATCGTTTTGTGGACGCTCTGATAAGTAATTTTCATTCGCTTTATTTACTCCCTTGCAAATTTCAATACCACAACAGGTTTATAGTTTCAAAATTTTCCTCAAACAAGGATACACGAGAAGGGATCCTGCGAAACTTTGCATCATGCACAAAGTGAAAAAGGATTTCCCTAAAGGATTTAACTACTCACATGTAGCAAACAGTTCAATGAATTGAGTCGCTGTGACTTAAAGCTTACAATAGTGTACTAGAAAACGCTACAAGGATTTTTTTCAACGTTGTTGCTGTTGTGGAGGCTTCTATGCTTATACCAAGTTTCGAAGTAAGATAAGGATTGGTGGGAGAAGTCGATGATGACGACGACCCTTCCCCCATTCTCTACGCTTTCTACGCTCAAACCATGAGTGTGTGTGTTGCTTTGCTTCATGTCTTCTCTTTAGTATTTTGCTACCTTTTGGCGAAAAACGACAAAATGCATGTATTTTATGTGTAAGAAGCTATTATAAATTGAACATTTATCCTCTTTATACAGGTGTAGTACGTGTGCTCAAGTTAGTATTGAAACGCTTAAAACATGCATTATAGTCTTGTGTTTTGTCAGCGTATTGCCTGTGGACATGATACCTTTTGCCTATTGAAAAAAAAAGTTTGCCAACTTCGGTCTCTCCTTCAAGTATCATACGCAAGAAAAACCTGAAAATTCGTATGTTTCGCAAAAAAAACTCTGAAATGTGATGAAGAGTCGATTTTAGGAGTTGCATGTCCAAAGATAAACTTGGTTTGTATATTGTTTACTGTGCAAGAAAAAGATAATAGCGTCAGGACCTAGTTTTGTTTGGCTTTCCTTACTTGTCCTAGTAGTCCTCTCTCTCTCTCTCTTATTTCTTCTAGGGAACAAGCAGTTAATGATAATAAGAACGGTTTTATTATGCTCTTGAAAAACATGTCTGCAACAAGCATGTTGGTTCATCTTTACCTGTCTCAGAGAGAGAGAGAGAGAGAGAGAGAGAGAGAGAATAGTGCTCCCAGCAATCTGTCTTCTACTTAAACTAAGTCTTATTTTTTAGCAATAGTTGTTTGCAGTTGGTGAAGCTGTGAGTTGGATATCGCATAAGCCGTATTTTGCTTAGTCCTTCTACTTAGGTAACAGGTAATACCTCCAACACAAAAATGTACGAGCTTTTCGTTAATACTTTTTGAATCAGCTTGTAACTCGACGTCCGTATTTTGAAAAGTTGAATCGCGTCTTATAGCAATTCATTTTGAGTTTTAACATGCAAGCTGCTCCGTTCACATATGAAGCTTTAGTACAAATGCCGATAACATTAGTCATTATGTATTATTCCAATACATTCTATGTTTTCCTACGTGCAGTTTTCAATGCGAGATAGCATGTTTCCCCTATTTTGCTTCGATACTTGACATGACAATTCGCACGACCATTAGATGCAAGAAGTACTTTCGAAAATGCGTGTTTTAAAATGGGCTTTTTTGTTTTGCTGTGTAGGATAAGTTGAATGATTCTCGTCCCCTATTTAGACTCAGATTATATCAATTAGTCGTCATAATTAAAGGTACTCATAGTAAATAAATGCTTACGCCTTGATTAATGTTTTTGTGATGAGCAAATTTGTTACCAATTCGTTTTGGCTTTGCATAGTCATAGCTGGAGACTACTTGGATGATATCCTGAATCCTATTCAGTGATGGCACTCGGTTTACGCACGTACGTGTGACGTGATTAAAATTAGCAAAATTTTCATTGCATCATACAGAGCAAAACTAGAGTCCTCGACAGATACATTACACAATGTAAACAACATTTAAAATAAACCCTTTACTTTCTTTTTTTAAAAATCTTAGTATGAAAATTATTCATAGCCAGCTACAGGAATGTAACTTGCATTTAAAGATCCGCTGCATTGTACAGTAAAATATATCTACTGAATAGTCCTTGGCATATTCCATATGAAACCCATGAAACCTCATACTTTAAATCTTCCATGCAGTAGTGAAGTAAACCCATTGCTATTTTGTTTTCTAAATATTTATTACGAAGAGTTAAATAAGTATAAAAGTTCTTTTGAAACACAACAAGCAGCAAATAATATTCATAAACATCGGAGCTTGATGAGAACGCACATTTTTTTAAACTTGTCCTGCACGACGCAGGAAAGATGCATCCTTTTTCTTGTCCTAGTATTGCTGTTCACGCATTGTTTTACAATCACGTTTTATTTTTTTGCATTTAAAACCTTAAACAATAGTCTCTTCGCTGGTGCATCTCTCTCGTCCTTTCCTTCATTCTTGTCTTGAAGATTACTTTGCAAGAATGCAAAATGGCAACAATGGCTCTACCAATCTTACTTCCTTTTCGCGTATACTTTCATGCATCAAGAGTCAAATGCGAAGCAGATTACAAATCCAAATCCCATTGTTGAACGGGTATTTTTTCTGAGCAACTCTTTAATAATGTATGAAGGCATAGACAATATTACGTCGCAATCCTTTAATGTTCAAGGCAAGAAGCATTAATAAACAAGAAGAAGAAAATCCTGCAACCTCTCGCATTTATGCAGTGTATCCTTAATCACTATCACCATTTGATTTTGAAGCTGACGTTGAATACGTTTAGTGATGGTGTTCTTACACGAGTTCTCTGTTTAAGTCGTTGTTTACCAGAAGATATTCAGTAGGCAAGTATCACTCTAACAGTTAGAGGCTACTTTTTTTTCTTGGATCTCATCGGTTACATTCTACTCGTTGTGTATTTGTTCAAACCGTTTTCCCAACTACTCCACCTAATTCAAAGGTTTCTACTTTATTTTTCAGTATAGCCATCACATCATAATTGTGAATAGGTTGTGCATTTCTTTTTTTGAGTTAATGGCAAAGTAAGCCAAACTTGACGTCCCTTTGTAGTAGGTCGTCTATGTGATTAAGCGGAAATGTGACTCCTGGGAGCACCTCTACAGGGAACCGCAAGTGCTAGTGTGTTTCTTTTTTCGCATTATTGCGGAGAATATGGTATCATAACACCTGCACACACACTAAAAACTTAGATTGTCCTACAAAAGAGAGAAAATACAGGAAAAATATAGTTCTAAGTGTGTCCGTGTGAAGTAGACCAAGCCACTGGAAACAAGCAAGACAAGCTGCGTAGCAGACAGGAAAAAAAGTTTTTTCATTAGGTTATCATTTCAAATCCTCAAGCGACACATAAGACATAACAGAGTTAACTTTGTAACTACTATTTAAATGATTAATACAAACATGGCGGAAATCACTTGAGTTTCGGGTAAGCAAACAAAAAAAGAACTAGCTTTACTAGCTTTTATAGCAGTTTTACTTGGTTTGCGAAACTGTAAAAAAAACGAATACCGAGGTCAAATTGAATCAAGCTGTGCCTAAAAGTTTTCAATTCCCCATAGCTAAATGGGAAAGGACGGAAGTTTCAACTTCAGTTTGAAAAAAAACTGAAACACCTTTTTACAGTTTGTTGAAATTGTCGCCACCGTGTGAGATACGACGATGCAGGAGACATTAACAGACTTACAAATAATATTTGTAACGCCTTCACTCATGCCTCCCGCATGATTGGTATTCACAGCTTGAGCTTATCAACGTCAGTAGATTGCTTTTTTTGTACTTAATTGCGGAGTGATTACGATTAAGGATATGCAACTTGGTCGTACTGGAACATGTTGTAACTGCAAATGACAAGCTTTGAAGCATTTCGTAAATCGTTAAATATTATTAACAACATTTAATGATATTTTTTACGTAAAGCTAAAGAAAAAAAAATCATCAAATCTTGAAAACAAGACCTACTCCAAAAGAGGAAAGCATATAGGTACGTACATCGATTTACACAAGTTGAATTTGTACAGACGCATAAATTTTAGCCGAGCTTATCTTTGTTTTTATAATTACTCGGAAGATGACAAAAAAGGAACACAAAAAAGCAATATTGTCAAGCCATGCATGTAAACATTTTAAGGAATAGAATGAAGCGTAACATTTAGCAATTAAATCTTGCAAGATTGTATTCTGCACCTGGCCACGATTACATTTACCTTGAAATGCGTTGCATTTTGTATTCTTTAAAAATGTTCTTAAGCTCTGTATAGTAAAAATTTTTTAATGATTAACAAAGCTAGTAGGAGACGAGTAGCGGCTTTTTATCAGTGTTGTACAGCAAAAGGTTTAAATAAGAAAAAAACGGTTGTGTCATTTGTGTGGGACTGAAGGACCCTGCTACATGGTCTAAACAGAGATAATAATCGCCAATGCACGAAGTATATTGTGCTGCCAAAGTCTACACAACTTACCAATATCAAAACATGCGGCTGAAATAACAGGCATATGTGGTTGAAGATTTTCTTCGTTTTTTTCTTTTCAAAAATCATGCAGAGTTTTTATTTTGCTTGAGGACATTAAGTTCTAGCGTTGGTTTTGTTGTGCTACTAGTAAAACAGCGAAAATACACTGTATCTTACGCTAATGACGTTTTTCTCAACTTAGAACGGGAATCTGAATATATACTTGTGTAATAAAATAAGACGGTGATGGTGATGCGTCGAAAATGAGTTGACGTAGACTATCCTTAGATTTTTATAGAGTTGAAAAAAGCCCTATTCAAAGAAGAAACAAGATTCCAGACCAGAAAAACCGACCCAGAATAAAATTCGTCACAAAAAAGCTGCTCGCAATAGCGACATGGGTGTGTTGCTGATTTTATCCTTTGAAAGTAGGTATATAAAGGTGACGTGGGTACAAAAACCTTTAAATAATACAATAAAGTTAGCCATCCCGAGATTTTTTCGAAGATAAACATTTTCGCATTATTAATAAGAACGAAATTCATAAATTAAAGTAATTTTTAAGTTGTCGTTTCGGTCTTACCCGTGCCGTGTTCGTACTGTACAAATATACAGCTTCGGTTCGGTTTACGCTCTTGCTATGAAATAAGATATGCAAAGTTGTAATAGAAGCTTCAGGCATTTTTAATCTTACATGGACAGACGAAGCACGTCTTTAGGTTTGCACACAAGATCATTTATTTTGCGTCAATAGCAAAACACCAGAGAGGATTCGAGGGCCGTCGCCGTATGGCATGCGGGACATTGCAAACGACATACGAATACTGCCCTGTTGGACATACGAATGATGCAATAAAAATTCACCTTTATGGACACTCATGAGTCTTAACAAAAATTTAATCAGCCTACCTAGAGCAATAGAACACTAGTTTAGTCGGTTGCGCGCAAAATATACAGGGAAACTATGTCTTAGTGTTAGCAAGAAACTTACATCTGTACCTAATTCATGCTCAAAAGCACATTAAAGCTTTGAAAATTCCTCAAGAACAAAGCTTCAGGAATACCTGGTTCATAAGATTAAGATGATAAAAAAAATATATTGAGTATATCAATAATATATTACCACGTTTAGCTATTTATATAGACCACACAACAACTTGGTCTTGAGTTATAAAAAAATAATATTCCTTATTCGAATATTACATTTTGTCTCGTCGTGTACACAAACATTCTTGAATATTACGGACTTTTTTTGTACATGTTTTTCTAGGCCTGCAAAAAAAGCATCGCATTCTTCGCATGATTAACTTGGACTGACCAACACACGATTTTGATCATTGCAATTGGATTGGAACACGAGATCAGCAAAGAAACCTATATACATACGCTATCCCAGTTTTGAGTCATACCAAAAAGTGTTGTTTAGCAGAGTGTATGAACAATGATGATAACGACGATATGAACAAGACGAGCGAAAAACGCTATCTGAATAAGTCTCACGTGTCTAAAAACTGCTCGTATCTGAGCTTTTTGTTGTTGATTATATATGGAACAAAGTGATATTTGTGAATTAGAGACTATCTTGTTTAGTGTGGTTGGACTGTTGAATCTCTAATGAGACGGACGCGGATCTCTACTCCTTGGCTGGAAAAAAATCGTGATGCTTAAACTTCGTGAACGGCGACGATTATTAAATGAAGTACGATCCTATCGTTTCACCCATCACGAAATCCTCGTAAACAAGATATGAATCATAAAACAGGGTGAAAATGGACTTGACTCCTGGTACCGTTTTTGAATGGAAAAAATAAGGAAAAATATACTTTTCAAATTGGATGCGATGAATTTGATCAGGAGAGAGATATTAACCGTGCTTCGATGCTAATCTGAAGAGCCCACCAACAGGAAATAAAATGTAGAAGATCTCAACAACAGCGCCATCGCGTGATAATCGTGATTCTAAAGAACTTGATTTATTCCCTGTAAATTCGTTGTGTTATATTTTCGTATGAAGGTTTTACACAAAAGTAGTTACGCAAAGTTATTTCTCCAGTTAAAGACACGGATTAAAGTTATACAAACTACAAAATAAGTTGGTGTTGCTGTGCCTGAGATCGATATCGATTTTACTCGCTCGCCGCTCTTGTTTGTGCTTTTCGTTTATCTGCTTTTACGGGATACTTTTATCCAGAAATCTGTGTTGTTTTAAGAGACTAAAGACAATGAACAGTTGAGGCTTAATAAAAAAAATATACCAGTGAAAATAGCTGTATCTCTATTATCTTTCGGAAAAACAAAAAGTTTGTATAAAACAGGGAAGTTTGATAGTGGTGCTTTTAGAACGGTGCAGTTCTTCACGTTTTTTGTTTGCGGAGGAAAAAAAGTGTTGTTTTCTGCGACACCAGCGTCACGAGAAGCAATAAAACAAAGTGGGAAAGATAGTTGTTGGGAGAAAATCGGCTACCGCAATCGGTGTCAACGTGAGAGCGAAGAAAAGTTCCAGCTATATGGGCTTGATATAGAGCTGTCGTGGTTGGTATCAAGGACTTCATATCAACACCGACAATTTTTTTTGTACCGTACAACCCAACAACTTCAACCTGAGTTTGCTCTAAGGAAATAGAGTTATCAAGACACAATGGACGAAGGAACGGTTGATAGAAGAAGCTCTTTTATGCAAATCCAAGTTCCACACCTAAGACTTCGGAGGAGTTCTGCTTGTATCATGTCAATCCTTATCAAAACTTGTCTTCTAGTCATTCTCCTTCAAATGTGTTCAGGCAAGTTTTTTTTTTCAAAGAACAAGAAAGCAGATGCGTGTGAAACTTTACTTTAAAAACAAAAATTACTTCATAATTGATTAAGAGGATGAATACAAAAAGATAAGTACATTGTGGCAATCTTATCAAGAGACGCTTTCCTTATATTTCATCCGGGGGTTTTCGTGGCGGAAATTTTATAACGTGAATTATATGCGGGATGATACTATTTTTAGTTAGAAAGCAGAGAAAATAGAAAATGAAAAGAGATTTTAAGCATGCTTTTGTTTTTTTCCTTGTGTCTAGATTGTAAAGCAGACCATCCCTTCGATTTACCATTTAGCCCGCACATTTTCCATGTAAATAATTACTGGCGAATTCGTGAGAATGAGCCAGTGGGAAACAAAGTTGCTGACATTCGAGCTAGCCGCGAGTCCGGAACTAAAAACATCACATACTCACTAGATCCCCCTGATGTGGCGGAGCACTTTCGGTTGGAATACTGGAATCCTGGCAGCGCAACTGTCTACTTGCAGAAATCCTTTGAGGGACAAGTACGTGTCTTGTAAAATGATGCAATCAACTTTTCTAATGACAGTCTACTACAAAACTTTCAAGTTCATAATGCACTGGCGGACTTGAACCGCGTTTTTTTCTATGTAGCACACTAGGTTGTTTTTCTGTAAAAATGATCGTGACAAAGAGCCGTTGCTCAGCCATTACGGCCTTTTTTTTCTGGAAAGTTATCAACGTAACCTGTAGTCGCATTTTTTTCGCTCAAGCTCTCGCTAATTTTGTTGTTTTTTTCTTTTGTGTCATTTATTTACTCAGGCTGGAAGAGACTTTCTCGTAAGCATTTCGTCTGGAAATCTCCGCAAAGAAATACGCGTACGCATTGAAAGCGCCTCTGGCTATCCAGAGATAAAACCAACAACACCCATGGTACGATACAGTCCACTCAATATAAAAGATGTTCTTGGCATTTTAACCCAGAAGGAGGCATGTTTTTAACATAATATTACTACCATTAATTATCCTTAATAAATATATGAAAATATCCTTTTCTTCTTCGTCTTAAATGTCTTTTCCTACAAATATTTGCCTTCTTCGCAAAAAAAGACTTTTTGTTTTGTAAATATATGCAATCCTTCCCTCCTTTTCCTCACTAACAAAAACTCATTTATTGCTCACGAGCACTTATTCTTTTCTATATTTTTTTCGGACTAGGATAAATATTGGAAGAAAAGATTAATCTATTTTTTTGTGTTCCTTAATACCGAAAGATTACACAGCCTCCAGGAGCTGTAACGCCACCGTTGCCAGACACAATAGCTCATGGATATTCATCCACAGCTCTGCCTCCTACAACATTTGGCGTGCCAAGCAGCAGCAGCAGTAGCGATACAACAACAACGAACGGAGGGAAGCCAGACAAGGATCAGTTACCACAAGACATTCCACCTGTCTTCCAGCCCCACATTCCAGTGTCAAATAACGTTTCGGACAATAGCAGAGAAGTCTTGGGTGGAAGTAGTAGTGCCTCCCAGCCTACACCTCCGAAATACAATGTGTCATTGAGTGATCCCAACCTGGCAGTGGATAAAGAGAAAAAGGATTACCCGGAGATACCAGATAATGAGATAGGAGCGAGTAATCTACATGAGAAATCTGTTGCGAACAAAACCAGCGCTGGAGTTGCTGTTCCCAAAAATAGTCAAAATGAGGACGGAAATATGGCTTTAGTAACGACTATTCCGGTTGTAGTCATTCTGGGAATTATACTTATAACTGCGACTGCATCATTCTATCTGGTCAGCAAAAGGAGCAAAGTGAAAAAGCGACCTGTCAAAGAAATTGTAAGCTTTTTTGCGAGGAATCCGTGTAAAAAGTTGGAATCTGGCGGAAGTAATAGATATATCATTTATACTCGTATCACTTTCATACAGAGAAAGGAATCTGCAGCGACTATAAACAGCGCAGCGACAATGTCAGGAGAAGGTGAACCCCCAACAGCGCTACAGCAATGGGTGGGCAAACGAGCGCAATCTAATAGATACGAGTCATGGGCTCCAGATGCAGTTCTAACCCAGGTTATTAAAGAAACAGCGGAAATACCTCAAGGCAGTGATATATTTCGAAAGACGTAATAAAGAAATAAAAATCGTTATTTGGGTTTGTAGGCTCACGACAAGTGGGAATTCCCGCGCCATCACTTGCAAATCGGAGGAATCTTGGGAGAAGGATGTTTTGGCCAAGTTTGGAGGTCTGAGGCTTTGAACATAGATGGAAAGGAGGGAACGTCTACGGTTGCAGTGAAAACTCTCAAGGAGTCTGCAGGGGACAGAGAAAGACAAGATTTGCTCTCAGAACTGACTGTTATGAAAATGCTAGATGCTCATCCGAACGTTGTTCGGCTTTTGGGATGTTGCACAGATAAGGGTGAGTATAAATGTCAAGGTTTATTTTTCACACAGAATCGTGATAAAATCAAATTCTAAGTCGTTTCATTTAATGCAGATCCCATTTTCGTAATTATGGAGTACGTCGCACTCGGGAAACTGCAGACGTATCTTCGCAACTCACGCGCGTCCCATTATTACGGAAACCTTCATGGCGACTCGACCTCCCTGTCGTCCAAAGATTTGACTTCGTTTGCCTATCAAGTTGCGAGGGGTATGGAATATTTGGCATCCAAAGGGGTAATTAAAGTGTTTTTGACTCATGTCCTGTCTATTTTGAGCAAATGACAGGGTAGAAACATGAGTGACCATGAGTTTCCTTTTTCTTTGTAGATTATACATCGCGATTTAGCAGCAAGGAATATTTTGATTGACAAGGAGCGGGTGTGCAAAGTTGCAGATTTTGGATTTGCAAGAGACATTGTAGACAATCACGTGTATGAGAGAAAATCTGATGGACGTCTTCCAATAAGGTACGCTTTTGGCACACTTTCCATTTTCATAGGCATACTTGGGTTTTATAAGAGTGCATTAATCCATTTATGAATCTTTCCAAAAGGTGGATGGCCCCGGAAGCGTTGTACGACAACCTTTTCACGACGAAAACCGACGTTTGGAGTTTTGGCGTTCTCATGTGGGAAATCGTTACTTTGGGTAAGTGCTAATCCTTTACAGAAAATGTTTTCGGCCCTGTTACATGATAAAATTGCATTAAATTAATTGCCATTCAATTTTCAGGCTCGACGCCTTATCCTGGAATGGCTGCTTCCGAAGTCATGAGAAAGGTCCGTGACGGATATCGCCTTGAGAAACCGGAGCATTGCCGACGCGAGTTGTATAACATAATGTTCTATTGCTGGGCGCATAATCCAATAGATAGGCCGTCATTTTCAGATTTAGTTAATTTTTTAAGTCACTTATTATTCAGCGAAACGGATTATATAGAGCTAGATAGGTTTCCAGACCACGACTACTACAACATGGCCAGCCTGAGTAGTGGTGAAAAACTGTAGATTGTAACTTTTTTGTTTGGGTCTCTGCGATAAAAGAAAGTGTACACGAACGATATTTTGTGCTATTAGAATGTATTTTTTTTGTAAGACTTTATTTGTTACTTATTTATTTGTAATTTGCATAGGAGCTAGCAAATTTTTAAACGTTATTTATAAGGGCGCGATCGAAGTCATTCAGAAAAAAATGATACTTTATGGAGTACGGTCACCTTGAGTAAGAGATCTAATAAAAGTTTTTCTATAAGAAAATAATTGACCCATAGAAAGCTACAAACGCATAATGACTTATCTAAGGATTTTTTAATTTTATACATAACGGTTTAAACAGTAAACTTTGTTTACCTACGACTCACTCGTAAAAACAACAAGACTATTGACGGATGTGATTTGTTGGGGAGCTATATAATATTTAACCAGGCTTAGATACTGTATCACTGGATAAAAATGTCAATAACATTTCGTAATCTAAAAAGTCATAAATAAAAACGTACTTTTAAAATATGTCTACGGAAATAGGGTAAAAATCATTTTGAGAACAGCTAGGAAATTGCAGTAGAGAATTTGTATGTACAAACAACATTCCTAAACCTAAAACTAACAGTCAATATATTTCATTTATAATAAATTTTATTGCATGTGGTATGAGCGCATATGCTGCTTATAAGGCTTCTGGTTTGAAATAATTTGGCACGATCTTACACTTAACAAGGAGCAGATTTATGCTTGAATTAAAAAAAGATGCTAAAACACTAGATTAAGTATTAGCCTCTTGCTGTAGGTCTCATTGAAGCCATTTTCCACTCAGTAAGTGAGTCCCAGACTGGGGCGTAGCAGAGAACTTCCTTCACATCCGTTTCGTCAATAAGTAAAATTGGCCGCTGTGGGAATTTTTCTGCAAAAAACAAGAATACAGGGATGTTTTCAGCAGAAATTAGCGATAATAGACGTTTCTTTAACGTAGAACACTTACTTTCTGGAAGGAAGTGTAAGGATCCGTCGCTTTTCCTGACAGCCCATTTCAAGCCATGCGAGAAAAAGAACTGATTCGCGTCGCAATAGTACCTTCCGACGGTACTGTTTTTGGTGTCCTCGCGTCCAATTGATAAAATTTTCGATGTTTCCGGCATCGTTGAAAAATCGGACACTGTAAAGACATTATTGACACATTATATTAAGCGATCGTTTGCAATATTTATGCCAAATGTCATTTAACGACCTACCCATTCCCCCACTTCCATAAGAAAATTGCATAAAAACTGACTCCGTCTTGTCAACACTGCATTGGAGGATTCCACCCTCGCTGACTGAGCCAGTGGCAAGTGGATAGCCCACGCAGAGCCTTGACGTATGGTCAACAAAGTTATCACAGTCTTCGTGTTTAAGCAAATCACAGATTTTGTCCAGGTACTTTCTCGCCATCTGGCAGTCATTTGTTGATGAGCACGGAATAATCTTCATTTTTGGTCGCTGATTGCCCTCCGTAGAGCAGCACTCGATAACATCATTATCTTGGTCAAAAGTTATCCTCAACTTGGCCGATCCCTCTGAGCATGTCACGCAAAGAACAAGTACAAAAAATATTTAGCATTTAAGTACCTACTACACAACAGTCTTCTTACGTCTAATGCAAAGTCAAAAGCGGAAATGACTACTTTACCTGTTAAACTTTCTCTTTCGTACGTGAGCAAATTCTCTTGAGCATCGCCAATCAGTCGCGCTCGCACTGTTTCTGTGAATGGTTACGAAATATTCAAACTTTTAAGATTACGTTCCGCATCCGGGTAAGAATTTAAAAATGCAAAATAAAATTGTTTGCTCATTACGTTGTGGGGGCATAAGTCTCAAATGGAGTTTTTCGTAACGGTCTCCGCTAACACGACACAGATAGTTACCCCAAGCGTCTGCTAGAGCTCCAGCCCCTCGATACTTGATATGATACCCTGATGCTACATCATAAGTCACACTTTCTCCCATCTGGATTTCTTGAAGACGCTGAAACAGAAAAAAATCATGTCTTGCTACAAAAATCTCGGAAAAGGGGCTCTCTTCCTGAATATCTAATGCCCACTTCCATTTCCTGTCAACAGAGGAAAAATACAAGCATCCAAAACGTAATTAGTACTTACACCAGACGCCAACATTTTGAATAATTGCACTCGTGCATTTTTCACAGACGTTGCGCACGGCAGAGTCACCCATTGGTCTCGCTCTTTGGCGCGGACCAGAATCGTCTCATTTGCAGGAGTAACAGAATCCCCAATAAAGACATGTTCACCTGCGGACGTATTAAAAAACAAAAAGGTAAATCCAAATGAGTCCATGCGTTAATGCTCTGCTCAACATCTATGGCTCTAACGCCCAACCAATTACATCGCTGTAATTACAAACATTTCGTTGTCTTATTCTTTTTCTTGCACTGGCATGATGTGTGCGGTATGATGGAAGTTGTTGTTGCTGCAGACCATGAGCTGCCGGTTTAATTATACATTTACACCTAATAATTACCAATTTTTAAACAAAAAACTTTTTTACGATTCGGTCACTAACTCGAAATGTCGCGAGAGAAAAAAAAATGTAAGGGAATTATAATCAATAATTGCTTCCGCAGAAGAGCCCCTTTAAAATCATCTGAGCATTAGCACAACATTACACAGAAAATCGTTGTATAACAAGGGTTATTTTATCAATTAAGTGTTTTAAGTCAGTTGGTCATTCGCTGGTCGAGATAACTATCTAGTTCCAAACTGATCCAAGAGAAAAACGGTTAATGTCACTCTGACATTTGCATTGATCGCCAAAATTATATTATTTGAATACTACCAAGCATCTAATTTCAACTTGTGCGAATAAAAATAAGTCTTGACTTGAAGCGTCTTTATTTTTGGTTTGCTCGTGTGATTCCCGCATACAAATGCAAGTTTATTTGCATTCAATAATGTCAAAGTCATACCTACACGAAACAAAGTACAGCGACCGATTATTTCATTATTTCCATATAGTGTCCTAGTTCAGTTGAGACATTGCATCTCTTTGTTAGCGAAAAACTTCTTTTTGGCGACATGCCTACAATACTGTAAACCGCTTGTGACAAAACAAAAAGCCTATACACCCTGAGCAACTATCTTCCAGGTTTGCAGATGCAAAGGTGTGACAATAAACTTGAGGAAGCTTTCTAACCTAGCATTTATAAATCTTTGTCATTGTTAACGAATGCGGCTTGAGTTTGACAAAGACTAATTTCAACTTGGATTGTAGCTCATTAAAAAAATGACTTGTATAAAAAAACTCAATTGCGGCTATTTATACAACTCATCGATACGGTCTATTTATGAGCATCTCGCATTGTCATCTTCCCTTCAAAAATGCTTTTTGTACGCTTTGGTTGGCTAAAAGTGGACGGGCTATGAAAAGAACTAGCCTAATTTAAAAAAATACTAATTCAAAATGGTATAGTACCTGGGACGAAGAGGTAGATATGGGTGGCCAACGCTGGATCCTTAATGCTTCGGCAAGTATAATTCCCACTTTGTTGTTCCGTCGTGTGTGAAAAAACAACCGTCACGGCATATGAATATGTTGTTGGGTCATAAAAATCTGGTGCTTTTCGGTATGTCTCTGTTTTCACGATAGGCATCTGAGAAAGAAGAAGAAAAAAGGTCAAGACGGGTTTTTGTTGTTATTTTAAAAGAAAACCTGAATTATTTGTTTTTCATAGGAAAACGATTTTGCAATTATAATATGTATTTTGAAGGTCGCCCATAATTATGGTAAACATGTAGAAGGTCAAAAAATAACTCCTGCATTTAAACCTACCCCAGGTCCATGGTATTCGAATTTCACAGGATATGAAGCATTACACGTGATTTGGATGGATTTTCCATTCCAAATGTGATCATCTATTTTTAAAACAGGTAAAGTAGCATCGTCCACTTGGCTAAGCCCACCTCCAGTTTCCGCAATCACACGCACATCTCTTCCAGCATAGTTCCTCTCGCAGACGCCAAGTCTTGGCGTGTTTTTTGCAGTTTTCCTTTGTTCAGAAATGCTGCTCGCTGCACTGCTCAAACTTTTCCTTAACTTTGAAACAGGAATCTCTTTGACCGACCGACTCGCACACTCCGCACAACTTAGGGCTACTAAGAGCACCACACAAATGACTGACTTTTTCCGCAACATATTTTTATTTCTTCAAGAGTTCCCTACAAGACAAATCACAGAAAAGAGTTTGAGGAATCCACGAAATTTCTGTTTCTTTTTTAATCCCAGCGCACCAACTGTAAACTAGCAACTGTTGTATGATTATCGACGCTCATTTGTAGTCGCTTTTGTGTCAACTCTGTCGGCAGTCTTATTTGCAAAATGTAGAACTCGTCGTGAGTCATGAGTTAAAAACGGTTTGAGGATCACTCGCAAACAAATAGTATCATTTGCGGTTGAGAGATGAACAAAAGGCAAAACACTACGACGCTCTCTTACAAATCTCTTGACACACAGAGACGCACATAAAACAGGCCAGCGAGAGGAAAAGTTTACACTTTAATGAAAACCATTTGCATGTCTCAACACAAAAACTACGCACCTTCTAGTCCTAATGCGTGCTTGCACATGGGGAAACAAAAACAGCAGCGTTAAACGGTTTGATTCATACTCCCTGTGCCTTCTTTATTTTTACGGCTACTTTGATATCCCAATTATTACCAGTCAAGCTGATTATGATAATTATTATGAGCTTCTCTCTTTCTTCAATCTTGCACTGGATTCTTTTTTTATAGACTTGATCTATTTGAAAATGACGTGCGCACCAAAAAAATCTTTAATTTCGCTAGAAGCTTGTTATTCACGTAGTTTTTCACAACAAGATTAGATTTTTTTTAGCTCTGATAGAGTTGAAAATAAGTAAAAAGGAGTTTGAGCATAAGTTTGTAACTGTGACCAGCGAGTGACTATTATGCTCTCAAACTAAACTAGACTGAGGGGAAGATGTGCATTGTAGTCTTAATCTCAGACCATTTTCATACCAGATACACTGCTATTATTATTAAATATTGGGTGATTGCCAAAATGAAACAAATCTCCGCACAGCAGCACACAGGCATTCGTAACAATCGCATTAAAAGGCTAGGGGATGCATAGGACTACGTGAGGAACCAAACTGGCACCTTTTACAAGACAGTTTTAGTGGAAGGAATAAGCAAAATTCTCTGAACAGCACCAGTTGTTTAAGAACATATAAAAAAGGGTATATATCCCAATCCCAAAAAAATAATATATATAGATGCTTTTTACAAGGGTGGTTATGGATAAAACAAGATAAATGGTTGTATAATAACGTGAACATGACTATACAATTGCAGTACTTAACTTTTTTTTGTTATTTTTAATACCTAATGCACAAAGGTATAGACGCCAAAGCGAAGTTCAGGCTCAAATCTTATTTTACTGTCGATTGGATCTCCACAGCTTACAGGCTGATTATCATACTAAAAACAACTGAATATAGCAATATGAAACAGAGGTGGAAACGATATTAGGCTACTCAGTAAAAAAATACCTGTTTCTTTTCAATAGGAATATAGATTCAGTGGGGTATACAAATGAGTCTATAGTGCTGGTCATAAACAATACTAGGCAAATATTATTTGGGAAATACCACTGTATTGAACAAGGGATGCAAAAAAAATTGTGCGAATCATGCATGGCATAATATCATCTTTTTTTGTTAGGACACATCACTTATCCCTATGAATCCTGCCATTTTTTCATATTATTTGCAATATTTACAACTTGCTGGTTCACCTGCTTGACTTTACTATTGTGTTTTTGCTTGGGGCGCACGCTATCCAGCCAGGTGCACAATGATACCTGGCTGAGATTGCATGTTGTACAAGTACTTTACACCATAACAGTTAAACGGGTTAAGTCTCGAAGCTAGTTTTTCAACACGAAATAATGTTACGTGTGAAGTGTTGTGGAGCCCACTCTAGTTCTGAAATAAATACCTTACTAAATGGTTAGATAAGTGTTTGTAATATGTACACTACATAATCATTTTGTCTTTTTGAATGGCTCCACAATGGCAATTTTTTCCTTGCGTCAGGATGATAGTTGTCGTAATCAAGTTTTATGTCTTGCATAATGACTGGAACTGGTATGAACTAAGAGGCTTTAATATAAAAATGGTGGAAAATTGGCTTGTCGCACTAACTGTCTAGGAAAAAAGTAGGCATAAAAATGACTGACAAAGACTTAACGCTTCCCAGTACGTAATAATAAGAGAAACAAAGTAGAATAAAAGAACCAAATTATTGTAGCTGTCAGCTATTTAAGTCTGTAAGAATAATGGAAAGTCACGTAATCAAAAATTATATGGAAAAGTTTCTTACCTCAATTGTGCATGTCTCAATCAATCAGTCATGCACTACCACAAAACTTGAAAACCTCGGATTTTATGGTAGCGTGATAAAATAAGCACAATAAAAAAATAAACGAACCTTTTTTACGTCAACGATTCCAAAAGAAAATAAATTTTACTCTGTATTGTACACAAGAAAAAACAAATAGCAGGGAAGACTGAAGACATATGTAGAACTGTGCTAAAACCAAAGAAAAGATCAATGTCACCCTTGTTTTTATCCTTACACAATGTAAAGTTGTTTCTAGTTTTATGATGGCTTTCCTCTTACCGCATTAGTCACGATTTTGTTTCTCTTGAAGCCACAAATTTGCATTGACATTTTTTGTATGAATTACATCACAAATTCCTAGGATTAGTCTATCAAGACTTGTTTAAAACAGAAGTTTAAAGCTGTTTTAGCGTATTTTGGCTATTCTAGAAGCTAGTTTTTCAACACGAAATAATGTTACGTGTGAAGTGTTGTGGAGCCCACTCTAGTTCTGAAATAAATACCTTACTAAATGGTTAGATAAGTGTTTGTAATATGTACACTACATAATTTGTATGAATTACATCACAAATTCCTAGGATTAGTCTATCAAGACTTGTTTAAAACAGAAGTTTAAAGCTGTTTTAGCGTATTTTGGCTATTCTAGAAGCGTATGTCATATCAATGACGTAATTTTTAGGAAGATGAGAGCCACAATTACTTAATGAATGACTAATAATCGTTTTGCATCTTAAGTTTAGCCATTGCCAAGAAAAGTCGTAGCCAGTTGCAGTTGCAATAGACTAAGACCATAAAAATCAGTCATGTCCCTATGCGAAAAAGTTTAACAAAACTCATTGACGCAGTATTCCGACTGAATGGATGATTCTACAGCGGTAATTTCCTAAGCTTTGCCCAGGACAATGATTGTTTTTGATTTGGTTTGTTTGGCAAGTCGTACATGGTTGAGAGTTATCAACGACTGCAACTGTTCAAGCCATCAAACTGCTCACAAATTAAGCTGGGCTTTTGTGCTACATTGTGGTTCACGTTGACATCGTATCAAGGCCACATATATGAATATTACTGTNGTTCAAGCCATCAAACTGCTCACAAATTAAGCTGGGCTTTTGTGCTACATTGTGGTTCACGTTGACATCGTATCAAGGCCACATATATGAATATTACTGTTCATGACCCTTCAGATTGATCACTATAATCAACAGTGAACGGCTCGACAAACATTGGCAAATTTTTTTATGAGTATCGCGTATGTCTATAGCTTGTCTTAAGACAAACGCGAAAGAAAATACGTGATAAGAATGTAAATACTTGTGCGAGTCGCAGGATTGTTACAAAAGATTATCCGCTATTATTGGACTAAAGTTATGGAAGATGAGTTTCACAGATGAAAACAGGAAATGCACCAGTCCATAAACATTTGATTTGTTGTAGGCAGTAGGCTGCACGCATAAATTATTTTAAGCTTCCACAATCATGTGCGAATGTGCAAGAATTCATTCCCATTGCAAGGAATTCGCAAGACCAATAACCTGTCTGTTGAAGGCTGCGATTTTATAGACTTTTTTCTATGTGCACTTTCCCACAAAATCATGAAAAGTCTGTCGAATAGATCGAATAGTTTCACACACTTGAAATTACTAGTTTGGAAATAAATCTTCGTTTATGCTCGAATACAATCAACAGTCGATTTAATTAGCCGTGAATCGATGAACATGGATTGTTATGTACAGAATAAAAATGCTAAGTCAAGTTCATTGGAGAGCGTTCATCCGGAAAACGATAACCCGGAGATGAGCTTTGCGTGTATAGCTTATATTCACTAACAACTAATCACTTCCAAACGTTTGTTAATACGCCGGCGCTCTCACAAAACAAACATATTTGCAGGAACAGCGCATTAAACCTGCTTATCTTTCATCTTTTGGTGTCCTTCGATTTGATTTCAGCTTCTCCCAAAAATATTTCAAGGCAAAACCTAAAAATACTGCGGCTTCATACAAAACGATGTGAGCAGCAGGTAGCTAGTTTCTTCTCGGCTTAGCAAGCAGTAATAACAGTTGAAACTTTGCCATCTATGAATAGCTTCAAAATATATTTATTAAACGTTTAAAACCAATCAAATTCATGAATCTGCACGCATACAATTATCCTAACTGGACCAAAAACGCACTCGATCAAATGTTCGTTCGTTTAATAGCGGCACGTAATGTTTGCAGCCTCATTTTTCGATTGAAGCCCAAGCCGGAAATGAATCTGAAAAACTGATAACGCTCTTTCATTCTAATTATAAAATGTAATATGAATCTTTTTTTTTGCGTGAGGATAAGCAACCAGCGAATTCAAACAGTTATTTTTACTTTCTTTTCCGCACACAAGTTTTGATTAAAATCTCTTACTTTTTAATGCCATTGGTTTGTAATAACAAATGTGTGCGCATATCCGTTGCGTAAACTCTATATTTGTTTTCCTTTCCTTTTTCTGCTTAGAACTAATAAATAACCCAACTGAAGAAATCCAAAATGAATGAAGCGATAGCACGTAGTCCTTAATAAGTACAAAGCAAAACATTTTCAATATTCGCAAGCTGGTCCAGACTTGAAGATTATTCCTGTGGCCGTCAAATGCTCATGGCCAATGTTTTTTATTAGCGAGGCTTTGTTTTCTTCTGTGATTATGTCAATTCTCAAAGTTGGCGAATTTTACTTGGAATCCAATCAGAATCGATTAGCAGTTTAAGGTTTATATTGTTGGCTTTTTTTATCAAAACTTTTTTGTCATGCGACCTTCTTCTTTACAGAAGAAACTTTAATACCAACGTCATAAGCAAACCAATAGGATTGAAAGCTAGAAAAACTAGCTATGGATTATGAATTTGTTCCAGAATTTGGCCAATGTCATGTACTGGATTGGAAGCAAGCACAAAAAAACTAATTAGATGAAAAAGCTGTAATGAACATTGAAGGGGGCCTAACCCAATGAAGTAAACATGTTTAAACTCGGCTGCTTTAGAGTTTTACGAGCCACACAAACAAGCCCGAAATGACTGTACGCAACAACATTTATGTGTGACCTCAATTACAAAAAATGTCGTTTTGTTGACGAGATAAATCAACAAAGTCTCTGAAAAACTGAACCTCAACGGGATAATTTGTACTTGAGTACAATTGTTTGCACACTTGATTGTGTATTGTGATAAAACAAGACATAAAATTGCAACAGATTATGTTTCGGCCAAGAGCCTCTTTGTGATAAGTGAATCTGTAAACTGTCCATGTTTTTTTAAAAAGGAGACTCATCCTCTTTCTGCCGTTACTCACAAACATTCGTGATGAAATGATGCTCGCTTTCAGAAAATGTCTCAAGTGAGAGAAGTAAACAGCTCTTCTGCTAAGTGAACGGGTGCAGTTAATGAAATGTTAAAGACCAATGCCATCTTCATAATTATGCTAATCTGAAGAAATTTTTAGCGCTATATACGTATATCAAGATAAAGTCTATCCATTTTTTCATCTTATATCGACAGCTTACATCACTCTTTTAATTAAAACTGCAAATAGGACCTGGTCCATTTAAAAATGTAGATAGTTAACAAATTTAACTGCTTCCAGTTCCCATTTTTCATCTCTATTTAATTTTTAAGCGAATCTGACAAATTATCGTAGTTTCCGACAAACAAGTAAAGAAATTTGGATTTTTTTTCTTGTACATCCTGCTAATTAATTAATTTGGATATTTATTACATCGTGTTGAATGAGTCAATATTCTTGCTTGTTGACCACGAGGTTGATGTCCTTACATATGTAGGAAATAATTACTGTGTCGTGTGGCTTGAATAGATCTAAAAGTAATTTGCTATTATGATACTAATTATTTACTGTGGCTCATATTTATATCTACCAAATAAGCTTATACACAAATTGAGACAACCAACGTCCAAAATGGCGAACTTTTGATATACGACGCGTCT